>JAAAKE020161080.1:0-12032 GCA_010014785.2 Anisolabis maritima
AAGGATCCTAATTTTTTTTGCATATTTTCCTAGTTTTTCTAATTGGATTTTTCAAATTTTTTTGTTTTTTCAAATCTTCACACCTACTTGTTGTTCTGAGATCCACTTAAGGGGCGTGCTCTACTAGGTTGAGAAACGTTGACTAGGGCCATTTACTGTGATTCCAGTTTGATTTCCTGGCCACGAGGGCACGTATCTAAAACCCAGCCGACCTATGGCCTTAGCTAGCCATTTAGCGACATCCGTTAAGTTACTTTTATTTTCTATCTATAATTCCTTCTCCTTTATATTTATCTAGCTAATTAATCTTTCTTTTATTTCCAGCAGATATTTTAAATGAGGAGTGAATGATCTTGAGAAAAAAATGTTTTGATTGAAAAAATAAAAATCCAGATGGGGCCCTTTTATTTCTTTTGAATTTGGGTAGTTTTTCATAAATTAATTTAACAGAAATGAGATTTTGATTGTTAAAAAAGAATACTCGCATGAGTCTATCTAAATCTAACGATACAATGCATATAATACAATCATTTTATTACCTAGAGGGATATCATCATCGTCCTCTTCTTCGCAAGAATTACGAGATCCTGGTGGAAGAGAAGCCGCAATTAATGGCGAAGGTTGAACTGGTGGTTTTGAATCCTCCTCTTCTAAATCATCATCGCTGAAGGCTGGTTCATCTTCAGAGGGACCAAGTTCTGAATTTGGTAAGGGTTCCATTGAAGTGGCTACTTCAAGAAAGTTTGGATCTAGTGTGTGTTCATTTTCCTTTATAGCCATTGGAAGACCTGCATTTGGCCCTAATTCTTCCATTTTACCTAGAGAAATTGAAAATAAATTAATAAAAAACAAAGTTCCACATGCCCTTTTGTAAGTGAATTATGACCAATAATATAAAAGGAGATATTTCATTGAATTTTAACCCTCTCTTTTTAAGATTTTAATTGCATAAATTAGACATTCCCAAAGTGGGAAGCGTGGCTGGCTTAAAGGGGTTTCAAATCATTTACACACATGATATTTTCTTGTTTAAAAATATTTTATTGTTGGTAGTATTATTATTATATTTTTAGTTTTAATAAGAGAATAGATTGGCTATTTCAAAAAATATGTTTTGAGAAAAGTTTCTTTACTGGGAAATTTGTTTTTTCTTGATAAAAAAGACCAAATCATTTTTAAAATTTCCATTATTTTTTCAGACACTCTAGAAATTAAAATATAATAATATAATACGATTGCTATATTCGTGAATTAAGCAATTTATGCCAAGCACGTGAAAACGGCACTTGTCTAATCCGAGAAATAACTAAATTAGGCTTAACATATATTTGGGGGCGGGACTCGGACGATATAAAAAAAAAACAGTACTTTTTAGATTTTCAACTTGAAATGCATTTATTTTCACAAAATGAGCGGTTTACACAAGCGATTTGAGTTACTTATTCAGTTATGAAAAATAATGATATTTAGATCAATGGTTCTCAACCTTTTTTTCTTTCTGGCCACTTTTCAAGTCAGATTTTACAACAACAACATGGTACCCTTTCATATACTCTATACTTAAACAATTTTATAATTGTATGTATTTTTCCAAATAAATATACACTATATATATACCAAATACACAGATTTATTAGTTTTTTGCTTTCTCTATCTAACTCCCCCCCAAGAATACGTCACTATTTACAAATATAAATCATGTTAAAAAAAAAACTAAATAAAATTATACTTACTTACTTTTACAATACATTATATAATTTAAATACGAGTAAGTAATACAAATTTTGTGAAGTATAAGCTGTAAAAGTATGAAATTATCTAAAACTTTTAAAAAATTTCCGACACACTCAAGATTTATTTAGTATTTTTTATATTTTGTATTTGACTTAAACCTAACATTTTTAATAAAATTATATTGTATCACTTTTTCAATCGATATTTTTACTATGACCCCTTAAAAAGTCACAAGGCTCCCTGGAGGGCCATCTGGCTCCCGTTGAGAACCACTGATTTAGATGACGACCATTCTCTTGTAATCGTCTATCACTTAGGCAAGCAGCTGTTGGCCTGTTGAATTGTATGCGAATTATTGTCGGATGGCAAATCAATTCGTTCAAATTTATGAGACTGTAAAGCGACGAGTATACATAAGAAATGTTTATTTTCAGCAAAATATGCACAGAGCAAATACCGACGCACTAATGGAAGTGTTGGCCCAAATGATGGAAGATTTCAAAAGGATGGTCCTCATCTAAATGAGATTATTTTTCATAACTGAATAAGTAACTTATATGACATGTTTTGATCCCAACTTTTGTAAAAATAAATCCATTTGGAGTTGAAAACTTACGGTATACTGGTTCGCAACAACTACAGTGGCTTTTTTGGAATAGATAACCACAAGCAAAGATTTTATAAAAACCCGAGCCTCTCAGTGAAAGAAGATTGTATCATACATCATTCATCTAGTAACACGGAATAATTAAAAATCAATCTTCGCTTAGAAAACTAGCTAACTTGACACAAACAGCGTATAAAAATCTAAGAAGTCATCAATCAAACATCCTGCTCAGACATTTTTGTCCTTTGAAATTAAAAATTCTTGTTTCCTAACAATAATTATTATTAAAAAAATACAAAATGGCCTTTTTCAGGGCTTCACCCTATATTTTAACTTTATTTCCAAACAAAAATAACACTATTTATAAACATAAATCTTTAAATATTTTTGAAGACCAAACGGAAAATGTTTAATTATTATAAAACGACATAAAAAACATATCGCAACTTTTTTTGACCTGCACTATTAAAAATTATATATTATATATTATAACTTACATTCTTGACCAGAAGGGATGCAAAATTCCCTAAATGCTTCTTTCACCATAAGTTTAAGTTCTCTATCAAGTTTAGGATTGTTAAATAACGGATATAATGACGGGAGTACTCGTTTATCCAGGATTTGTCGAAGGGATGTGTAAATGCCAGCTCGTACACGATCGGCAAGCATTGGGTAAAAGTTGGGAATAATCTAAAAAAAAAAAAAAAAATAAAAAATTAGTTAATTATTATATAGTATTAAAATAAAAAATTGTTTGAAAATGAAAATTAATACCCGACAAAGGAAGTCTAATAAAGTAGCTGTTACAGATGGATGAGTTCGCATCGAATTGTGCATAACGAGTATAGCCGGCTCTAAAATAAATTATAGATTATTATGTTTAAGAGAAATTACTAAAATAAAAAAAAGTTAAAATTAGTGATGTGGTTTTACGAATAAACAGATTCTTTACAATAGAGAATACATTTTTTTTAAATAAAATTAAATAATAAATATCGTTAACAAAGAGCTCCTCCATTTGTTGTATTGTAATTCTTGTAGGAAGAAAAATCATATAAATATATTTTATTTCCTATTCTTATAACTATCGATTTTACAAAATATATTCAAGTAAGCACAGTATTTATACATCATAATTGTAATACGTTGTTTTTTGGGTGAAAACATGGAATTTTTAACTTTTTTGACCAGTCTTCAAAGTTTATTGAACTTTACAAATCTCGATAAATATTATATCATGAAAAGATCGTTCATGATCTGATGATAAAATTATTTTGTGAAATCCATGGTCAAAAGAATAGCGAGTAAAATATTTTTATGTCAAGAAGAATGGAGAATTAACCAGCGCCGTTTTTTAATCCAACATCAATATATTTTATTTATGCATATATTTCGAGCTGCATAACGCGGGTGTGTGAGTAAATATGTTAAATATGTAATTTCTTCTCTTTTTTAAAATTTGCTTGTATATATATATATATATTTATTTATATGTAAAATTCATATTTTTGTATCTCTTTGTATAGTAATTGCACTGATGATGGGCGGCTAATGATGCAACTCGAAATATATGCATAAATAAATAAGGTTGATGGTGGAATAAAAAAGGACGCTGATTAATTTTCCAATTTTTGTCTTGATAATATCATCCAGCATAAAATAACTGTTGATATTTTTATATAACTTTGCTGTCTTAATTAATCTTTCTGCTTTATTGATAAATACTAAGAGGATATAAGTTATAATAAATTTTCCAAATGTCTATTCAATGAATGAAGATTTATGTAGAGAGGAAAAAATTTCCTGTCCCGGACCATAATAAATTATTAATAATACTTAGAGTAAAATCTTAAATGTTTTAAAAGATTACCTATATTCATAATATTATCCTTTTCTTGGTCGTAGAAAAGCCAATCATAAAAAAGTGCTAATTTGGCATTACTGGCTGCAACGCCTGAAGTACATGTTGTGATAAGCCATCCAATTACAGCCCATCGAGGAATGATATCAGAACAAAGTAATTCATTTGTAGGATGAATAACGCCTACAATGAATCTAATTAAATCACAACGAAGTGATTGTGATTCCGCAGTCATTAAATACTAAAAAATAAATATTGTTAAAAAAATAGTAGTAATTGTAAATACTCCAAGCAAATAAGAGATGTTAAAAGTGTGTATGTTATTTATTTATCCGGATCAGCTAGGAGGTCTTCATCAAAGATCCTATATTAATTTAAATATTAACATTAAGAAATTTAATATTTATCTTTATAATATAAAATGAGTCTAACAAAGGTAAAAATCATACTAAGCAAACAGACAAAGTAAATAGATTACAAATGTTTTAAAAAATTTTTTTTGAAATAATAATACTAGATGATAATCTAAAAAAAGTAAATCTCACAAAATTCAATCAATCCAATTTATTAAAAAAAGAGCCAAGTTTTTTCATCTTTCCATCAGCTATAATCGTTTTCTGATGAAAACTTTCGAAATGAGATATTAGTTACATGTTCTACTTATAGAGGTTTTAGAGTTTTGCTTTAACCAGGTTCCAGTGTAGTTACTAATACTTTGTTCTCTTTAAAAGACCTCTGATAAAGGACATAACTTTTAATCGAAAACTTTAGTCAGGAATCATGGGAGTTGAGTATTTGAAAAAAAAAAAAACTGCCCTCCGTAGATTTTCAAATGAAATTGATTGATTTTTATATAAACAGAGATAAAGTATTAGAATATGCCAGTGGTTCTCAACGGGAGCCCAGTGGCCCCCCAGGCGACCACGAAAAAAAAATTCAGGAAGCCCTCCAACATTAAAAGGGGCCATAGTAAAAATAAGAGATACAGTGTAATTTTATAGGAAATATTTCCATTGTTACAGTGTCACTGCTGACGACGAGATATGATTTTGGGCAGATTGAGATGAATACTATTTCTTAAAGAAACATAATGCTGTATTCACCTCGAGACTTTTCGGGCTCAATTTTATTTCCATCTTCAGTCTATTGAGAATATCTCTATTAGGTAGATCCAACAATGTGTATATATATATACATTTAATAATTGGCAGGCGCTCTCTCTCTCTCAATTCAAGTTACAGAAACTATAAAAATAAAGTTACAGAATCTGAAAATGAGATCCAATTATTAAATATATATTCAAATATTGATGAACCATACTAACTGAGATTCAAACAAAAATTGTTTTTTGTAAAGTAATATTATCAATAGGGTGCAAATGAGAAATAAAATTTAGACCGAAAAGTCTCGAGAAGAATATTATAGTACTAGTTTCCCTGGATGAGACTCCTATCTCGCCATTCAAATGTAGACAGTTACTCAACTTCATCGTATTACTACTTATCTACTAGTTATTAATTAGATTAGGAGATTTTTATGATTATAAGATTTATTTTTTTTTTCGGGATATATATTTTGAAAGTAACAAGGATAAATATAAGAATATTGTTGCATGTTTCAAAACTTATTCGTTTAATATAATAATTATTTGCAACAAATATATTATATATAGTATACTTATTCGGAAAATAAATTCAATTAGCTATAATGGAAGGAGGAAATAAGGTAAAATGCCTTAAAGTGGGCCATGGATGGAATAAAGTTGAAAACCATTGATTTAGATGACGACCCTTCTCTTGAAGTCGTCCCTCACTCGGGCCAATAGCTATTGTCGGATGACATCCTTCAATTCGTTCAAATTATAATGTGTGTGAGACTGCGAAGACAGGAATAAACATGAGAAATATTTATATTTAATAAATATAATAAGTGTTGGCTCAAGTGATGGACGATTTCAAGAGAAGGGTCGTCATCTTCATTATTTTTCATAAATAAGTAATTCAAATGGCATGACGTGACTTCTGTTTTTGTGAAAATATCTTTATTTAAAGTTAAAAATGTAAGACGTACTGTTTTTCAAAATAGACCGATTCCAGTTGGTCCCCATATATAATTTATTAATATAATTGAAGTACATGCTCAATTTTAACATCACTTATTTGTTATTCAAAAAATATATATGAATACAAGAAAAAAAACTAACTCACTTGTCTTTGAAACCATTCTTGATATCTTTTATGGTTGCCAAATCTAACCTGTCCCGTTAAAAATACTAATTTCCTTTCCATATCTGGCGTTAAACGTGATTGAAGAAATCGTCTCGATGTTCGCGTTTGAAGTAATTGTAAAATTCCTGTGAAAAAAAATGATAAATATCATTTATGTCATCAAAACCAAATATAAAAAATTTTCTTTAACTTAAAACACATTATATATATTTAAATAATTAAGGGACGATTTTTTCTTAGATATATATAATTATCAAAAAAAGAAAAAACTATTTTATATAAAGAAACATCACTAAATACTGCTCTGATTAGCTTTAACATTATTAAATATAGGCTATATATCTATGAAGCTATATCATCAGCTAAAAGACCATCACCAAAAATGAAGTGTGTATTTAAGTCTAATTAAGTCTAATTCTTTTAATGAAAATAGTGTTGTCTGAATTGTTCTCGTAGCCTAAATCAGGGAGAAAAAAGGACTTGAGTCAAATTAAAAAACTCCTTAATGTATTATTCTGTAATATATATATATATATATATATATATATATATATATTCATATATATTCAGGGCTCAATGGCATAACAAGTAGATTTTATAATAAAATATAAAATTTGCTTTTACGAAGTGAGCAGACAATTGGATAAAATACATGAGGTTTTGACAAAAATGTGTCATGTACTGAGGATGGTGTCATATCAATGAAACCAATATATATACAATAACAGAATAAAACGCAAAGAACTTTTTTTAATTTTCTAAAGCTCTTTCTTTCTCCTCGATATTCTCTCTATCGGTCATAAAAATACAGAAAACTGTTTCCTTAAAAATTTACAATTCTGCTGTTGCTCCTTTTGGCACAACTAACCTATTATATAAAGTATATAATTTTCAAAATTAAGGGACGAAAATATAAATATATGCAACCCTTTGGGCGATGACCTACAAAATTTCATTTTTTAACAGTTTCGGAAACTTTTTCATTTATTAGTTTTCAATCTTTCTGGGATTAGACAATGTCCCTTGTTATAAAATAGATGAATAAATAATACAAAATTTCATTTTCTAGACCTTAGTTTCTGAGATATTTTTTGCATGGACAGAGGAAAGAAAATTTGTATTTATTTAATAAAGTCAATAATGTTTCTCAGTCCAAAATTAAGATAATTTTTTATACTGAATTTTCACAATTCATATAATTTGTTAATGCAAATAATAAATTAAAGAGATGACCGCTTTATGGATGATTAAATTATAGATACTATACAAAGATATCAGACAAAATTTAATTGGCTGCGTTAGAGGGGGAAGAAACCTTCCTTTCTGAAGATTTTTCTTATTCCTGAGTTTAATATATAATTTAAAGAAAGTAAATAGTTAATTTACTAGTTTTACTATCAAATATACATAGTTTATCAAATAATGAATGTTGGCCTTTTATTTCATAATCAACATCACCAGGTGCGATATAATGATTATATATCTATTTAAATTATTGAATTTTTTATTATTATTATTAATAAATAAATTTATGAAATTACCTGTAAAATTAGGTGATAACGATTTCGGATTATGTAAAATATCCCGCCAAAATGTTTCTACTTCAGGTATCCTTGCGATGTTTTGAAGTAAACGAACTAAGTCGCGTCCTATAACCAGACAATCTGGAAAGCGTTCTCGTAAAAGACCTATTACGAATGTTACTTCTCTTTGTCTTAATGCTGTTAAATTTGGACTCGTGTGATCTTCAATAAGGCGTAAATAAGCGTATACAACTGAGGCAACGAGCACAGGAAATTTAAAAAGCCACGTTCTGAAAATAAAAAGATAAAGAAAAATGTAAAAAATTATAAGAAAAAAACATTTTTTTCAGATACAATAAGAAATAGAATGATTTCTTTTTAATTATTTTTTACTTTCTCTTACCTAGTGAGAAAGTATTGGAATCACAAAAACAATCGAAGTTGAGATTTTAATGGAAATACACGTTTTGAGGTCTCCTGAGTCTAAAAAATGGATCTCTGTGTGTGTCAACAAGATTTCTCAAAAACAGAAAAACGTTCATGGCTGAAACTCACAACACTCAACTTTCCTTACCTTAGGTAAGAGAAAGTTGTGTAATGTGCGTTTAGTCAGATTTTTCTAAGTTAAAGGTATTTATTTTCAATATAAATTATTGTGCAAAAGTCGATAATTGTAAAAAATTTTTCCTTTAATGGTTAAATTTTTTTAAATTGTAATAATCATTGCAATCTTAATTTTATCAAAAGGAAATAAACTTTCAAAAAAAATGATGTAATTTTTTAATAAATAGAACAAATTTTAAATAATAAAATATTCATATATTTATTTAATCTCTTTTTCCAATTTTAAGTAATGTCACATCAGTTAAATAATAATAATAATAATAATAAAATAATGAGAAAATTAAATGTTATTATTTGTTTAAAATAAGATAATTTCTTTTAAATATGTAAATTTAAAGTAAGAATTATTTTCTATTTATATTTTAATTACATTTTACTATTTTATAATTTAAATAATTGTAAAGTGTTAAATTTTTTCTCTCATTTTAAGCTTGAATAATTTATTTGGTTTAAATCTTTTTTCACAGTATTGTATATCTTGAATATATACTCGAATAATGAAATAAATAGGTGATCCTCCCTAATTTCTTGCGATATAAGACATCTCGGATAACATTTGTCACTCTTATGTTGAAAGTAATGTGTGTACTCTTTGATTGGCACAATCATTTGGTATATTTTTCGATCTTTTAGGGTGAGTACTCTTCCAATTCTCTCTGAGGCCAAAACTGCCCTGGTTGAATTTCTTCACCAAACTTGTAGTGTTTGTAGCTTGTACGGAAGGCCATGCTATCTAATATTTTTGTTAGATCCTTTTGGATACGTCTACTCTCTCTCTCTTTAGTATATATAATTTTTTTTTTTTTAGTTTATTAAATTTTATTTCATTTACTTGGCATTCTATTTTCCTTTCATCATCAAATTAAAATTTTCTTCATCTTCTCATTCTAACTCTCTTGATAAATAAATTATCAGCAAATATAATAATCATCGTTAAGTTAATAAAATTTTTCTCTCATGAGAAACATTAAGACATGGTGAAAGTTGAGGCTTTAAATATTATTAAGAGTAGACATTTATTTAATCTGGCTGTGAGGATTTTTGTTAGCGGGATCAATCAGTTTGGTCCCTGGGAATCGAACCCAGGATCTCCACTCTTCCGGGGCATAAATTGATTTTTCCATAGGGCCATTAAGATAGGATCACATCAACAAACTCATATAGTCCCAAAATTTATCAAGTATTATGATTAAAGTCATTACTAGTAAAAGTTTAAAACCGGTCTAACTTATCATAAGACTTGATAAATCTTGGGTATATGAGTTTGTTGATGTGATCGGATCTCGGTAGTCTAGTGGAAAGGTAAGTTTATGTCCTGGGAAGAATAAAGATCCTGAGTTCGATTCCCAGGTACCATCGACCAACAAAAATATTTCTAACCAAATTAAATAAAACAATGACCAGAAAGGTCAGTAGCGATCGAAGGATATATTGGATACTAATGTCTATTTTTTTAAATATCTTTAATCGGAGCAGCTGTTTTCTGAACCCCTCACTTCAATTTATTAGCCGCCTGACGTTGGGCCGTCTTCAGTGCCACATTCAAATTTGGGATGACCCACCGTTGGGTTGGTCGAAATATTTGCTAATATATTTAAGTTAGAAAACATCTGGCTGTGTTTCTCCGAATCCTTCAGGATATCTGCCTATTGTTACTGCATCTATGATCATTATTTATTTTGAGATCAGTCTCAATGGTTTAAAAAACAATTTTATTAGTATGAAGTTTTTCCTAAATCAATAATATATGATAAAACCTAACGACCATTCGATAGTCAAACTCCTAAAAGTCAAATAATATTAAATTCTTTTCAAGCAAAAGTTTTCAAAAATGAAAAATGAAAATATTTGGAATATATATTTTATTTTACTAAAGTTATAGGCTAACGGCTTTCGCAATTCGAATGAGTAATTTGCTCCCTTTCTTCATATATTTTCAATTATTATCAATGCTTCCCAAGCAATTTTCAAATGTGTTTCCTTTATTATTAAAAAAGTATTCAGATATTATAATATTAATATTACAATTAAGAAGTTTATTATTATTATTATTATTATTATTATTATTATTATATATATACCATTAATTTTCTTAAAAATATTCCCGGGGGGGGGGGGGGGCTCAATTTGAAAACATTTATGAATATTTCATCAATCTTGCCACTTCATGAAGTAATTTTATAAGCCATCTTTGGAGAATGTCTTTATTTGCACTGCCAAGACCGCTCGAATGTCCTAAATAGATTTACCTTCATGAACATTTTGGATTTGAGAAGACGGATGATGTCAGATTTGGTTAAAAAAAAAAGTAAATGTTTAATTGAATCAAGCAGACACAATAGAGCAACCTAAGAATTTTCCAAAAAATCAAAACTGCTTTAGTGGGAATAATTATGTAATAAATGTTTTCGAATCGAGAGTATTTTGAAAAATATTAATGTCAAATGTAATAGTTTTTTTTTATTTAAATCCACCGCATTTTAATCTGAGTGGCATTTAGAAAGGCTTCTGCGGTTGTGAATATGTGAAAGAATGATTTCACTGATTAAGCCATGTTTATTGTTGAGATTTTCCATAAGTTTCCAAACATTAATCAATTATTTTAAAATTAAGTTTTTTAAAAATTTAAGATAAGAAGATAAATAATGTAAAATTGTTTCGAATTATGAATCAGGATAGGGAAAAATGAGTAGGAATGTAATAAAGAAATGTTATTTTATGAAATGTAGTTGTTGAATTTAAAATTGAAATTTTTTTATATTAAAACTTTATACTTTTTAAACCCTGACCTGAGTAAAATTGAAAATGTTAAATTGTCACATGTGAGGGATGTTTTAAAACTATATAATATTTTTTAAATCCGATTCACTTATTAAAGAAGATATTTATAAATACCTATGTTCTGTGAAAAGATCCAACAATCCTTCTATTAATGAGATGTTTCGAGGAGTGACATCTCCTCCCGCTGCGTGTCTAAGAACATTCCAGACAAGGGTATCTACATTAGCTATTCCAGTTCTTATTAATTCTCGAAGTAACCACATCAGTTGTGCTCGACTCTGGTCAGTTAGGCGAAGGTATCTTTCCAGCACAAGTTGGCTCAAATTAGCAATCACAGATGCAAGGCCATCACGGGAAATAAGAGTTAAATCTCTATAACTCTAGAAAAAAGAATTATTATAAAATAAAAATAGATGTAAAAATTTGGTAAAAATTTTTAGGAAGAAATATATTTTAATTGTTTTCCTATCCAAATATCGAAATAATCAAAAATAATCACAATTGGCAAGCACATAATCGTATAACGATAATAATTTATTTATTTATTTATTTATATTTAGTTTACGATATATATATATATATATATATATATATATATGTGTGTGGAATAAAGTTTTCCCGGGTTGGTCCGCGTTGATTGTTGAGATTAACTCGACGTTTCGGCTCTCCTTTTG
>JAAAKE020161113.1:0-12031 GCA_010014785.2 Anisolabis maritima
GGAGGAGGCGAAGAGTGGAGGAAGAAAGAGTTATACTAATAGAATAAAAAGTGTGAGGGGAGTGGGAGGTTGTGTTGGGGGGGGGGGGGGGGGGGGGGGGGTGTGGGGTTGGATTGGTCAGTTTCTAGTAATGATTTGTTAGGATTGATAAACCAAAAATCTCTTTAAAAAAAAATTAGTTAGAATTACGACAGATTTTTTAAAATGCAAAACTATTGAATGAAAATTCTTGATATCCTATTAGTCTAAATTCAGTATAACATTGTATGCATAAGAGACAAACTTTTAAGGTTCACGGTGGTGTCCTTGGTTGTTTTGTTTATTCCTCTCCCAACGTAACAGTAATTTTCAGTTACAAAGATATAAGTAAAATTTCTAAATAAATTACCTAGTTTTATATAATAATGTGTAAATAAGAAAAAGTTAAAAAAATCTAACCTCACCGAGCTATTTATTTTTAACCAAATAAAGTTGATCTTAAGGTCCATAACATTTAGTTTTTTGATTTGATAGATATTTTTCGCAAACTTATTTTTTTATTATATTTAATCAACAAATCAATACTTTAAATATATTCAGTTATTTTATTATTATTTTTAATTAGTATAATTATCTAAAATTACATCTGATTATATGAAAATTGATCTATTTTTTATTTTATATCATTTAGACTCAAATTAAATAATTAATTTTATTTCGGAAACAAATCTATTGTGAAATTTCAAATGAAATATCATGAAAAATTTTAAAATATGCCAGTCAAATCAAATAAATTATATATATATATATTTTTTTTTTCTCCTATAGAATTAAAATACGTAACTCGTCGAATTCGTGGAGTTGTTCTTAATCCATCTTCGTCAAAATCTCCAAATGATAGTGAAGAAGATATTCGTAAAAGTTCCTCAAAAAATAAAAGCTTCAAACAAAAAGAGAAGACTGAAGATTTAGTAGTTCAACTTTCGAATGATCTCGACTGGCTCACTTCTTTCGTTGAAAAATATGAACCCAATCCAAAAATTTCATCTCCAAGTGAAAAACGTTTCGTACCTTCCTCGTCTATGATAAATATCGACAATGCAGACACAAACAATCTTCTGCACACATGTAATAAACCAAAAAAAAAATCTCATCCCTACCCAGGCTTATCTTTAAATCCAGAAGCCTGGCCTTCGTCACATCAATTTGAAAAACCGCCTTCTTTGACAAGCGATATTGAAGATCGTGCATTCTTATCACGCGCAACTTATACTAAGGAACCTAATGAACTCCCGCCTACTCCTCCACCTTTGGTAGAAAAACATAAGACTTCAATTCCAATCATTCAACCTTCCTCCCCGAAGAGGCTGGCCGATGAAACTCCAACATTCCACACTCCACCTACAAAAGAAAATCTCCAACAAGAAATGGAACCAGAAATTTCTAAAGGAATAGAAGAAAAAGATGAACTTCCTGGTCCTCATTCTATTCCTTCAGGTAAATATCTTTATTTTTATATTCTTAAAAAATATAGTCATATCATTAAAAAAAAGAAACCAATGAGAATTGAAAAAAAAAAAAAAATAACTGTTGGTATATTCTCATATAATCCTTGATTATATGAAAATTGTAAAAATAAAAAAATTAAAAAGGTTTCGATAATTGAGAAAAGCTTAGAATAGAAAAAAATTTATTTGCCCTACCTCCCCCCACAACTATCATATTTTTTTTTCTCATTATATTTAATAAAATATTTATTCTTAGTAGAATTTAAAAAAATATTTTTAGAGTATCTCTGAGAGTTTTCAGTCCAAATTGTTTTTTTAATTCAATGATGATACGTATACTCTTTTTGAATTATTTTTTTAAATTAATTTTTTTCGCCTATGTAGTTTTCTCTACATTTACTATGAAAAACTGTATCACTTATAGTCAGTCTATCTTTTAGGCGGTCTTTATATAAATATATTTTTTTTCTGACAATTATTATATTAAGATGCTGACTTTTCTCTAGCGAATTTATTTCAATATTCGTAATCCTCAAGTCGTTTCCTGAAATAATTACAAATTTAGTTTACCTGAAAACTTCTCTGTTGATTTAATCTTCATTGGTTTAAATTGACTTTAATTCCTTTGGCCCACAGAAAAAGGTAAATGTCCGAAATGTCTGAGAATTTTAATTTGTTGTGTTTTAATTAACTACTAGTTCACAAAGATTTTAAACCTTAGTCTGGAATGTTAGATCAATTTTCCTTTACACCTTTCTAATTAACCCCCCAGATTGCTATCTTTTTAAAATATATTTATAATTGAATCTGTTTTAAAATTAAAATTTTTTAACATTTATTAATCTTGTTTCTAAAAGCATGTTTCGATTTCCTTCAAAGTAATGATAGAAAATAAACATATTCAAATTGAAATAGTAATTAATTTTTGTTAAAAATTAAAAAAAAATAAATTGATTAAAATATTTTCCGTCGCTCTTGTAGGCACACTTTGAGAACTTCTGGTATAGACTATTTGAAATCGTTTCTTTTCATATATATTAGTTAGCTAGTAAATTTATTTCACATCGGGACAACACATTTTTCCCTGAAGAAATTTTTGTTTTGCCTTTTTTTGCTTAACCAAATTTTTCCATCATACACTCTCAATTTTTGATCGTTAAAATTCCTTTTTTTTATTCCTAATCAATCGTTGGACGAGAAAATTACATAAGCATCCCGAAAGCGACCTTCAACTTTAAGACAGACCTGTACAAATCGGGATGTCTGGAAAGCATAATAGCATATATCTATCTATATCTTAGAATAGATCAAGGCAGAAGGTCGGGCCCTATAAGCTATCCCTGTGTGAATGTTCCTCCATTCAAATACAAAAACTCATTTCGTTTATCATTGCTGTTCTTCCTACTAATTAATCTTTATGATATTAGTATATTAAAATTTTTTATAATTTCCATTCCATTAAATAACAAAAGAGTAAAAATATAAATATAAAAATTCATTACTATTTCATAAGTCTTGTGTAATAATATGACCATTTTTTTTTCTTCTTAATAATATAGATTAATTTGTTTGCATGTGTATTTATTATTGTGAAAGCGAAGTGTGGATTTCATGCTTGAAAGACTTACCCCAGCACTTTAAATATTTTCATCCCTGAGAATTTAATATCGCCTTTATATAACCAATAATTTTGATTTGGATTAATACTTTTACTTCTTGCACATTTAATTAAAAAAAAAAACTTATTTATTATCTAATTAAATTCAAATGATATTCATGTTGCTTCTATTATATTTTACTCCCATTATTACAATGATTATTTCTAATTCATTAAATGTTCTAAAACTTTTTCATTAGACATTATTTGGTTTATTTCAATAGGCCATTAATTAATTTTTGTTCTCATTTCTTATTTTCTCGTGTATTGTGTTCTAAATGTAACACCTCCAGCAATTGAGCCTGGGGGCAGGTCAAGATTTTAAATACCGCAATCGCGCTTTCTAGAGCAACCTTATTAGGCTTGATATTGCCTTACTTTATATGTATATGCTTAATATTTTATATATAGTATATACAAGATACAGAGCCACTGGTCATTGACTTTGTTACCCCTCTTTTGAATGCATTCGCTCTGATCGTTTAACTCGGTAATACCAAGATAAAGCATAAATTGCAAATATATTTAATGAAATGTTATCATTTTCCCTTTCACCTGTTACTCTATAAAATGACCTAAATGTAAATTTATATCATTGACGACCTTTTTGAAAATAATAGGAATCTTGTTTAAAATAATAAAATAAAACCCTCTCTTTGAGTTATCTAATAAATAACTAAAAAAAGATACCTATTAAATATTGTGGAAATTTACAATAAATAGTCATAAAAATTATATAGACTACTCAAAGAAATTTCTTTTAGTTGCCATATTTAATTCAATGGGCCGTATTTTGGAAGCTAAGAGGTGTAATTTTCCATCTGTAAAAAATACGAATATTTATCTCTTTTTTTTTTAAATGTATTTCCGTGTTTTCGATTGGATTTGTTTTTTGTGAGAAGGGCTGATCCACTTAATCGACTTTTCCCCTGGATCCGCGCCAGTAGTCATCCAGCATCTCGTGAATTTACTTTATTTATTATATCTAATGCCTCTGTTTATCCATTCAAACTAACCATTTCTATTATATTTATTTCCAAGCAAACTCCTTTAATCAGAATATTTATACTGAAGAGGAAATCTCTCAATTCCTGCATGTATGCTTTTCCAAAAGTTTTTCTTTTAAGGAAATGTTTTCTTAAGGACTCTTTCAGGGAACAGTCCTTCTTATTGCTAAGAGTCAAAGGCAGATTCAAGAAGAAGCGGATGGGATGATGGCTTTCCTATCGCTTCCTTAAACCTAGAACTTCCCCCTATATACCCGGAAACTACCTTAAAAACAGATAAAATTGATTTTAGAGGATACCCTCCTTCCCAAAATTGTACCTGAGTTCACCAAGAATGTTCCAAATCTTTGCACCGGCACCAAGTTTACAATTAACTAAAAAATTTCCATAATTAGATATACATTTTTTTCTATGTGATAAATAATAAATTATTATTACTACTAATACAAAGGCCCAGACAGTTTTCGAGAAAATCTAAAATAATTGAATTTAATTACTTTTTTATCCTTGGAATTTATATATGAGAGATAAATTTTTAAAATTCCCATCAACTTATAAATAATAAATTTATCAAATTCTTATCTTTAGGTATCTTTTATATCCTTATTTAATAAGGATTGTGGTTCTTAAATATGGAAATTCTTCACAAATTAATAATAAAAAAATGTTTCCCAACCTTTTTGGAATCAAGTACCGCTAGATTTTTGGTATGAAGATTGAGTATTGGTAGGTAGATAAAAAAAAGGAGCGATATTTTATATGTTGTTGTTATTATTTTATTCACTTATCGACTATGTGTAACTTGACACCCGAGTACCGTTACCGGTACGCGTACCACAGGTTTGGGAACCACTGTTTTAAATGGAATAAAAAGGAATTATAGATTTTGTTTTAGAAAACTTTGAGCGTTGGTAAGCAAATAGACGTAATTGATCGGGACAGGACCTCCCACCTTCGCAGCCAACCATTTCATTAAAATGATTGGCACAAATAACCATCTTGCAAATAGGTACATAATATATGATTAAAAGCATTCTAAAACAAGAGCGAATTCATGAGGGGGAGGGGGGGGGGGGCTCAAAATCAAAAAATATTGTCATATACACTCTGAAACATCATTTAACAAGACAATTCGGTCAAAGAAAATTGGCCCTATAAATGGGGAATCTCAAGTTTTTCAGAGTCTAAAACCAAAATGTACAAAATTTTATAAAGATAAAATTGTTCGCAGATGGAATAGAAGGATGAATGGTCAACATTCATAAATAAGTAAATTTTCCTTTTTAATAGCAAATTTTATTTATAAATTTGGTATAGTGTATCGAAAAAATTTTTGGGAACTTTTTTAATAATTACATAATAAAATATATTATTATTATTTTATAATTTATAAATATGAAATTTTAAAAATGGACGAAATCCTTTTATACTCTTTGAAAATATACAATAATAGAATAAATTTTTTTCGAATCTTACTTTTCAGTTTCGAGGCGTGATTTGTCTGTGAACCCTGATGACCGTCCGATAGTGCCACCTGAGGACCCTTTGCCAAAAGAGAAAGGTCGCAAAGAACCTGAGCAAGCAGGGGGAGCCACTCACCTGCAATCAGCAGAGAAAAAATCACGACCTCTAGTAACAGCATCTGCAATACCTCGTCGGTCAGTTAAATCTAAACCTATCATTTCCAATCTGACAGTTAAACGAGCGCCAAAACCGTCTGAGAAAAATAAAAAGATTAGACAAATGAAGAAATCCTCGCCCGAGACTCAACCAAAATCAAAAAAGAAAACACATCATGAGAAAATTGACAAATCAAAAGTGAATGAAGAAGAGAAGACTGAATTGCCACTTTCAGATAAAATTAAAACAGATATTTCACAAATACTTCAAGAAGGTTTAATTAATAATGAACATTCAAATGGAAAAACTGAAGCCGATAGTCCACTTGCAAAAAAAATTAAGCATTCTTCACCTAAGAAGTATTACAGATATAAGGGAAGAGAAAAATGTAATTATTTTTTTTTTATATCTAAATAACCTCTAAAAATTTATCAATTTCACTATTAAAAAATAAATAAATAAATATATTATTTCTGATAAATGTAAAAATTAAATATTAATAAAAACATTTAAATTTAAATAAAAATAAATTTACCAAAAAAATTAACAACTTATTTAAAAGTATATATATCTGCTCAGTTCATCATTCTCTTCGGCAAATCTTTTTCTTCAGAAAATTTTACTCCTCTTATTAATATTTATAATTTATCTCATTAATTTTCATCCCGAAAATTTTTAAAACATTTTTACTGAATTTCTAAAATTTAAGGAATCTGAATATTTAAAAGAAAAGTAATAGTATATGGCCATTTAAAATAAGAAATATACCTTGCCCAATCACATGCGATAAAACTTATTTGGCATTAGACGACCACCCTATATTTATACAATATTTTATATATTGACGATATCCACCACCCAAATTATTAACTGCACCTCAAAATATTTGCAAATTGATGTTGATGATGGATTAAATTCATTTATTCCATCATTCCTCGTAAAATAAAAAATGCTTTATTGAATATATGATTATAGCTCTGTCCTGAAGAAGGTGATGACGAAGTCCCGAAATAATGACACCAAATTGAAATGAAATTATTTATTTTAACACTGACTTCTTGCATTCTCTCTTTTTTATACATAAAAAAAACCATATTATGTTAGTTACTTTTTATATTTTATTAAGAAAGATTGTTGCTATTGATTTTTTTTTAATGAAATTTTTAGCTCCTGAACCAAAATCTTGTTCCCATCGGACTGGTCCTCGAGTTCCTCCCCGACCTGACATACAAGAAATCGTTCGAAAGCAACGGGAAGATCGTAAACATAAACATCGTAAAGAGAAAGAGGAATTTCGAGCTCAAGAAGAAAAACGACACCGTCAACTTGAGGATTTAGATAAACGTTCGAAACATGCTCTCCTTCGTTCTAAAAAAAGGGTAAGATAAATTTTTTATATTATTAAAAAAAAAATATAACTTTTTTTTTTATAGAAACATCAAAATGAAGAAAATTCGCCAACGATCCCTTTGTATGCAAAAAATTTAGAAAAGGTAAATAAATCTAAACAAAAAAAAAATTGATTGCATTCTATTAATTTACTTTTTGTTTTAATTAGGATAATATTAATCTTGATAATTTTGATTATAAACAACTAGAACCTTTAATAATCCCAAAATTAAATTTATTTAATGAAGATTCTGAAAACATCGAATTACCAGTTCCTCCTTTAAATTTGAATTCTCACAGCACGAACAACATTGAGGTAAAAGTTGAAATATTTTTTTTGTTATAATTAATTTCAAGCTTGACAAATTTTTTTTAGGATATAATGCCTAGTTCTATAAGTAATAGCGAAGGTTTAGTAAAAGAAATCATTAGTCTTACTCGTTCTGTTTATTCTGATCTTAAAACAAACACTTCAAAAAAACTTTGCCAGCCTGAGACACCAAACAATCAACGTATTTCTCCAAAGAAATTTAATTTTCAAGATCTTGAACAAGAAATCAAACACTTTGTTCAATCAGAGAATATTAAAAGTTATCAAAATAACAAAAAATCTCAAAAGTTTCTAGTGGAAATTCAAGAGCCTATGTTAAATATTTGCTCTTCAAAATCTTTAGAAGAGCCTTCAACAGCACCATCTTTAAAAGAAGTTACCTCAAATTCACCACATAAAGAGCAATTGAGTCCTCTTCAAGCTTCATTTCCTAATAAAGAAATAATGAATAAACATGAGAATAGTCCTTTAAATGATTCCAAAAGAAAAGAAAGGCAGATACATAGAGAAAGATCACGACCGGTGGATTCAAGCAGTTCCTCTTCTAGTGTAGACTTAAATAAACCGAGATTTAGACACAAAACTACAGACAAACATCTTGAGAGAAATTCTTTTGCTTCAAATGAAATTCCTCCAGAAAAAATAAATAAAGGTATTTATTATTCTCTTTTGTTTCTTTGATTTTTATAAGAGAATAAATAATAATCATAATAATAGTAGTCATTAAAATTTTTTTTAAATTTATTTTTCTTTATTATTCAAAAAAAATTATTTTATATAGAAGAAAGGAGATAATAAAACTATCCTTTTTTGTACAACCAACCTATTATAACAAATATTTTGTCTCATACGACATACGACATCATCAATGTTACATTAGTTTTTTAAGGTTGAACTTGACATGTATTTGTAAAAAAATGCACGAGGGACTCCAGGCTGACCAAGTCAATAAGAGAGAAAAATTTATATTTATTTATTTATTTATTTCAATTCCTCGCTTCCCTAATTAAGGGTTTAGGGTACATTTATTAGGTTATTTACAATATTTACAAGTTTGAATACACATTTTCATTAGCTTGTGTCTTCTTTTCCTCCTTTCTTAAAAACCACCACTTTTGTTTTCTCCGTATTTATTAAAAGCTTATTCGCTTTCGAATATGCCCCTAGATGTTTGAGCATTGCTTTTGCCTCTTCCTTATAGTCTGCCAGCATAACAATGTCATCTGCATACTTCAAACACCAGATCTTCTCCTTCCCTATTACTGTTCCTCCAATATTTTTCCGCACCAGGTCATCTTCAAAATCTTCAATTAGCATACTAAAAAGGGTCGGGCTGAGAGGAAAACCCTGTCTCACTCCATTAGTAGTCCAAAATTCTTTGGATCTTCCCTCCTCCGTAAAGCAATGCTTTCGCAAATTCATTTATTATGTTATCTTCTCCTGGGCTTTTATTATTTTTTAGGTTTTTTATTTCTCTCCTAAGTTCTTCCATTTGTATATCCTTATCCAGTAAGTCATGTTCGTTTTCTTTCCTCAACTATATCTCAACTTTTGTCCTTTCTTCTTTCCCTTCCAGAACCTCTTTAAAATAAAATTTAATTTTTTCTGATATTTGTTTCTGTGGTTCTGCAGTTCTCTATTTTTTCCACCTTTCTTCTTCCTATTAAGCTTTCTTTGATTTATTTAAGATTTTTATTTCTTTCTTTTTGTTTATATTTATCATTCTATCCTTTTGTTCCTTTGATTGGTTAAACTTTTCCACCATTTTCCTTCTTTTCTTTTATTTTTACATTCCTGATTCAACCAATTTTTTTCTTTAAAATATTCTACCCTTTCCAACTTGAGGTTTTCTGCTGCCATGACATATTTTGTTAATTAATTTAACCTTATCATCTGGGATTTCAGTATTTATTTTCCTTTGTAACTGCCATAATTTTCTTACTTTTTCTCATACCGCATTTTATTTTTCCCTTTCCACAATCCATTTTTTTCTTCCTGTTTTACATTGCTCTTTTCCTTTTATGTCTATTCTCAACTCCAATTATCGGTTGGTGGTCCGAATCTCTCCTATTTTCTACTCTGATTTTGTTCAATGGTCCATACTAATTGTTCATAATCGCATATTTATGACTGCAGCTCCTTTCGGTCCTATATATGTGAAATTTCCCTCCTTATCGTCTTTGCAAACTCCATTTAATATTATAATTCATCGACTGCGCACCATTCCAAAAGTTCCTTTCCTTCCTTTATAGGATGTTTATAGTTTTGTCTTTCTATCTTCTTTTCGTCTCTTCTTCGTCCTCCTGCCCCTCCTCCGCTATTCTTGCGTTGAAATCGCCCACCATAATTACTGTTTCCCCTCTTGTCGTATATTCGTCTATTGTTTCTTCCAGAGATTTCCTTAGTTCGGCTATCTTTCCCCCATTATATATTCCTATAATGGTCCCCCGAATGCCTGTAAGGTTAATTTGAATGTTTAGACCTTTTTCTCATTCTTCCATCTTAATACTATGGGCTATTTCCTTTCTGATGGCAATTAAGTGATCTTCTTTTGGTCCCCCTTTCTTTTTTCTCTTCTTGCTGGTTTTGTTTTCCAAATATATTTAGAGATGAATTTATAATTTTTAATCATTATAAATTTATCATTATCGGATGGCGGCCTGGCGTCTCGTGTATTTTTTACAAATTTATGACAAGTTCAACCTTAAAAAACTAATGTAACATTGATACTGGCGCATGCGAATGAACAGAAATATTTGTTATAATGATTATTATTGGTTGAACAAATAGTTTTATTATCTCCTTTCTTCTAAATCAAATCACTCAGCAAAAACTTATCATCACTTTCAAATTATTTTATATTTTTAGGTTGTTCTCCAATATCTCCAGAACGGAAAGATGTAAGTAATATTATTTTCAACTAAATAAGAAAATTCCTTTGACTTGCTCATATATTCGTGTTAATATATATATAATATAATATATTTCCGGCGGGCCCTGCACTTAGATATAGGCAACAAACTTTAACCAGTGCACCTCTTCTGTGGGATTTCTGCCTTTTTTTTTTTAATTTTTATAATGGAAAGAATCTGAGTTCATAGTTATCCTAAGGTGGTCAAAAAATTTTATTAATTAGTTGTGACATTATTAATTTTTCAAGGGTTATTATTTTGTCCATTACCTGGTTCTAATTAAAATTTATCAGTTTAAAAACAGAAAGAAATATTTTATTTTATATATTAAATTTATTTTAATAACTAAGCATTTTCTCTAAATTTTCAGATTGGAGTAGGGCCTTGCTTAGAAGACCAAGAAAAGAAACAAACTGAATATGATTCGGACTCAAATGAATCCGCCTATAATTTTATAACTGCGGTCAAATTAAAACTTTTAAATCAAACATCTAGAACTACATTACCACCCCCTACAAGATTTATAGATTTAACTTCTTCATATCCTCTGGGATCTTTAATAGTGAATAATCCTGAAATGTTACAAGCACCATCTTCAATCACTAGAGCAGTTCAAACAAATATAGACATGCAAATGCCATTAATCCCAAAAAAGTCTACAAATGCTTCTTTACAAGGAGATCATACTACTATTGAAGATACTTTCTCTGAATTTACTGAATTACAAGATGAATTTGATGTCAAGAGTAAAGATTCACCTAAATCTTCTTCTCGAGTTGCTCCTGTTGATTTACAAAAGCAATTTCAAGCTAGTTTAAATCTCCTTGATACAGTTCAACAATCGCGATTAGAGTTACAAGAAGCCGAAACAATTCATGCCCTTTTGAATGCTGTAAAAAATACCAATATTTCTAAAAAATTGTCAACAAATGCTAAAGAAAATAGACAAATGGAAACATTTCAAAATAGTGAATTATCTCAAACTCAAAAAAATGTTACGGCTTTTAGACATATTGAACCCGTCCAAATTAAAGAAAAAAAATTTGAAAATGATATAAAAGTGTATGAGAATAAGATGCCATCGAACCAGGTTTGTAGTAATTTACATATTAAAAAATATGTTAATAATTATATCCATGTTTTGATTCTAAGGGTTTGGCTATGATGTAAAAAAATCTTGTTTTGAGAAAATATCCAATTAAAGCTTATTATATTATCACTACTTTTAAAAAAGAATGAATAACACAGGCTAAATTTTACATGTTATAGTTATCTATGTACGTATATTTATTATATATACTAATAGCGAAATGTCCAAGTTGCTCTCTGTTCCTCACAGAAATTTAAGTAATTTCCCGTAGAGCTTTGAATTTTTTTTTTATATATTATCATTAATTGAAAGATGCTACGAAAAATAGGAAATAACAAAAAAGTTTTTGGAATAATATTATATAAAAATTGAAATTATGCATAGGCTCAACAAATGTTTTGGCTACGATGGCAACTCTCTCAAGTGGGCAATTTTAGAAGCTATTAACTTCAAGAGGTATTTTCAAAATGCCTGACTTCTTGGACAAAGATTTTAACAATTTTTTACAATTACTCGCGCGCCTCTCTCTCTCTCCCCC
>JAAAKE020161124.1:0-26850 GCA_010014785.2 Anisolabis maritima
CGGAAATTCACCTATCGCGGCCGGTCTCGGAATCTATCTACCGCGATAAACCGTATTACTGTATTATATAAAAAGTAAAAATTGCCTGATTTCATTTGGCTAAAATTTTATTAAAATATTTTAAATAAATAAATTACTTTTTTGGTTTGGTTTATTAGTATTAAATACAACGTTTAGACCACCACACTTTGAAGTGAAGCGAGAAACACTATTTATTTATTTCTCCTAAAGCGATGTTGCTTTCATTTTCAATGAAGTATTTTTTACTTTGTCTATATAAAATATATAGTATAGAGAAAGTATTGCTATCGCAAAAAAATCGATACACGTTTTGAGGTGCCCTAAGTCTAAAAAAGCGGGTCCTGCAAAATGGTCTACTCTCTTTCTCTAAATGATGGCGATGGCTTGTATTAGCCCATCATGGTACATCGTGCAAAATATCTGGTGTGACATCACATTTGCGTTTAGTCACACCATATTTTTTCTTTAATCAAGCTAATTCGAGTTTCTTGACATGATTGTTAGTATAAGTTTAATGATTCTCAACCCCCTGCTGTGATATTGGCGGCATCAACTGGTAAAACACTCCACCAATCAAGTAAAAGTTCTGGCAAAACAATTCTTTTGAAGTGATTCGGAGTCCCTTAAGCAAGTTTATCTGTACTTCACCTCCTCCTACCAATAAATTCCCCACATTTAGAGCTTGCATTCTTTTACATCTGAAACTTAAAGGGAAGACCTTGTTCTTGAGTTCTTTGGTCTTCACCTGGGAGAAAGAAAATTAGCTTATGTCTCCGTATTAAACGAAACGAAGCAACTTCTTTGGATACTTCTAACTTCTCTCATCTTTCACTATTTCCTTATAACCTGGGAATAATATTATCTGAACTGGAACAACCCAAAAAAAAAATCAGGGATAGGTGAAGGTTTTCCAGCAACAATGCTGAGAAAGTGGGATTAATTTAAATTAAATAATAAAAATAATAATAAATCATAATAAAAGTGGCTTGAATAACCCTAGATTAGCTTCTGATAAAAATTATATTTAAGATTTTTGCTCGAAAAATTTCTCATGATGATAATGATATATCTAATAAGAAAAACTTATTTTTTAAATGAGCTTCCTTATATTTTTTCACCCTTTGAATATTTTTGAGTCTTTTTCTTTTTCTTTTAATGAAATCTAATAATCTTAATTGAAAGGGTGTTTAACTAAATTAGTATATATATATAATTTCTTTACTTATAATTTAATAAGATTAATTAGAGAAACAGCGCAAACCGAGGACATTAAATAACGAAACAAAATGAATGTGAGTTAGCTAAAATATAAAACTTAGCAACTCACCCTTAAAGTTTTTTTTTTTTTTTGGTGATCCAACATTGTTTATTTTTAATTTCTAATAGCCCCTTTTTGCATCTAAGGTTGTTTGGCTTATCTCATCAATAGGCTGGCTTTTATAGCTAAAAATATTTAAAGAACTACCATGAATGATAAAAAAATAAAAATAGGAGGTGGGGGAGGGGGTAGATCAAAAATAAAAGTGAGTATATCGAATAAAAAAAAAGTAATTTGTGAAAGTCATTATTTTTTTTTTATTTTAACATCTAGAGAAAAATAATTAGAATTTAGTTTTTTTGTTTTGTTTTATTTTAAATTGAAAAATACAATTTTTTAAAAATTTATTATTCCATATAAAAAGTTCAAATAAAAAAATTCAAGCTGGAAAAATCCTAGGAGCGCCATACGCGAAACTTTACTTTCTTGATATAATAATTAAAAATGATCACATTAAAAATAATTTTTATATTTTGAAGTCCCTAAAGAAAATAAATAATTTTTTTCTTAAAAAACATCTATAATTTGTTTATATATATTCATAATATATCTTCATTTACTTTGTAAAATCCATTAAAATTTGCATAGAGACCGATCTGTCTCCCCCTCTTCAAAATCTATTCCGACTAATTAATATAATAAAAAATATTTTTTTAATAGAATGGATCGCTTTAAATGCCGAGGATAAGTATAACATATTTTACAAGATGGTAGAGTTTAATCTTTTGTTTGAGAGTGTATTTAATAATATTTATTTGGGTTCGGATCTATCTATCTATCTTCTCTTGCAATTCCTTATCTTTTATTAAGACCTAACGACTTTTTTTCCATTCTTTCCATTGCACAGACACACATTCAGAGAGTAATATTAAGACAAATTTTTTCAGTTTATTCCTCTTCTTCTGTCCTACTCCTAATGTATGCATTGGTGATGTAGTCCTGTATGGTGTCACAAATGCCTTCCTGATCATCCGCATCCTCCATTACATGCAGTGCCGACTCACTTCTTTCTTGGAGGCTCATGTCTCAGTTGAAATCAAAACAACCAGCCTCACGACCGAAAATTGCCGATTTCAAATGAATGGCCATCCGTCAGTTGCAAAGTTTTCTTGAGCATTCTCACCATTTCCATCAGCTTGCGTTTGTTCGTCTAGTAATTTCCTCAGCTTCCTCACCATTGTCACTGACTTTCGAGTTAAGGTAGCGAAAAATGCGACATTCAGGAACCGCCTTACATCAAGCTTGACTTGATCCGCAGTTTTTGCAAGTACTGCATATATTCGGTATTGGTTAGATTAATTTAAGACCATATTGAACAAGACGATATTTCCCAGTTAAAGGTATTTTCCAAGCTGTCGTGAGTTTCTATGAGTGTGACTACATCAGCGTATAGAACGTAACAAGGGGGGTCTTTCAAGATCGCGACTGATGACAACCAAACACACGATGAGATGACGCTACCTTGGTGAACGCCGGCTCTTTAATGGGAAAGAATATTCTTAAAAAAAAAAAAAAAAAAAAAAACAATATTCCAGCTACACTATTTTAACATCCTATCAACTTTTTTAGAATGTTTATTTTTAACCAAAAACGAAAAAAATAAAAGACCGAAACATTTTATTTCACCTAGACTGCAACGAAAATGTTAACGGCTAGGAGCTAAACTTATAAAAAAAAAAAGACCCACGTGGGTTACAATAATTCCAACAAGACTAATGATTGATATAAGGATTAAAATTAATGAAAATATCTATTTTTTCAAAAAAAAAAAAAAAAACTTCATTAAAATTAATTGAAAAGTGTTCCCATCCCTTCCCATAGGAATTCCCTAAGAATGCACTGTGCTTGTATGTTTTAATTGCAGTCCCCCACCAGCTACTCTTTTTGCTCTCTCTCTCTCTCTCTCTCCCCGATTATCCGAAACTGGGAGGGAGTATCGACCGGCGCCATGTCAAGATGGTGCGTGGCTTCCTTTGCGTGCACGCACACCTCCGGCCATGTGTGCCACTCTGCGTGCGTGTTTTGCCTTTGTTCGTGTGTATTTGCTGTCATTGGTCGTCCCTTTTGTGCGAATTCTTTTGAGGCTGAGAGCCCTACCCCCACTAATACGCCAACTCCCCCGCACACCAAACACACACAGACACACATTGCGAATAAGTAAGGCAGGGACGACTGTCCATTTCGCAAGATACCTAAAAACCGTTTATATCAATTTAAAAAAATTTTACTTTAAAATCCCCAGAAATATGAAACCTGGTCACGGATCTATATAAAAGAAATATTTGTCATAGAACTGTTTAATAAATGATTGATCATCTCTAATAAATATTCACTCTTTCATTGTCAATAATGATTTTTTATTTACACCATCTAATTAAAAAAGGTGGCGTCAAGATGCTTCCCGATTCGATATGATGCCGAGTATGAAAAAACCTCTACGCCTAAAAGCTTTAAAAATTAGTGTTTACAATCAAAGATATAAATAATTAAAATATATTTTAAAATTCCAATTGTTTGTAATTTATATATGATTAACTATTTAATTTAGCGTAAAATTTTTCACCTAAATCTTGTGTGAATTACGATCTTTTATAACTTTTATTCATGGTTTTTTTTTTACATTTTATTTTTTTTTTCTTTTTAACTATTTTAGAATAAATTGCGAAATACGAAAAAAAAGAATAAAATGAAATTCCAATCAATCCATTTCAAATACTCTTTACAAAGTTATTAAATTGATTAGGAACAAAAACCAACACATTCTTTTTAAATTAATAAATAAATATTGAATACTTAATTTTTTTTTTTTTTAATAATTGTAACTCATTCATTGAAATTTTTATTAGAGAAGCAATAATACTTCCATCAAATTTATCAATAAAGTAATGAGTTTGATTTTTTTTTTAATTATTACGGACGAAGAAACACTATTATCTACAAATTTCAATGTTTTTTTTAAAAAAAGTTAAATTTTTTTCATTTTTAAATTCTATGAATTCGTTTTAGTTTTTTCCTTGCACTAGTACTTGGAAAACTAAAATCATATTGAAATGCTTTATGCTTTCGTGTCCATTTTTCTTTCTTTCTTTCTTACTTTTTTAAATACTCCATTAATCCAAATAATTTCTTACCCGTTCAATGATGTTTAATTTTATTAAAGAAAGTGAGTAGAAACCTCGTTCCCCAACTTCTTTAAAGATTTACATATTAAACATATGTTCTGTTATAATTTTAGACTAATTTAATGATATATGAAAAGCAAGCAGAATATATAAATTAATAAATTAGTAGTTTCAAAATTTGTTAATAAATTTTTTCTTTTTTGTTTTCGGACCACCAACGTTTCCAGAGGAAGCGACTATACTTTATTTTTAAACATGAGTCATAATTTATTTCAAGAATATATTTATTAAATATTCTTCTCATTTATCTTATCCATTAAGAATTAAATAATTTTTTATTTAAAGCATGTGATTTGATATTTAAAAATTCTAATTTTTTAAAAATAAAACATTATCCATTTGAGTGTTACAAGTTTTATTATTCTTAAGAGGATAATTTTTTTAAAAAGTTACCATTTTTTTATTAATTATGCCCGAAAGTTAAGATAGGAGTTCGTGGTGTATGTTAAGATGAGAATTGATTTGGATAACGTTACATCTATTCAGAGTACTTATAGAAAGATATTGCTGGCTGGTGAAAACCAGTATTAATTTTTTGGGTATATTGATTTGAATAATGTTGAGGCTGAGCCATTTTTCCTGTTATAATTATGTTTCTGTTGTAATTGCTATTGTTGTTATTATTGCTGCTTTTGTTTGGCTTGTTGATATTGTTGTTGATTTTGTATCTAGGATAATCGCTTTGATAATCTTTTATATCCCATTTGTTTTTTTCCAGAGATTTACATGAAATCAAAAACGATTTTAGTAATTTGTCTCCATGAAGAACTCCAATTATTAAATTCGCTATACATAATAACCCCGCGCATTGATGGCTTCATCAAATAAAATAAATACAAAATCAGACTATTTTCTTCCAAATTAATTTGAATTTCCTGCGAAAATAATTTGTATACTTGATAGTGCTTTCATCAGCAAAACAAGAGATGTATACCTCTTCAAAAAATGTTTGATAAGATATGAATGTTCATTGGGACATTTGACTGTACAAATGTTCTAGATTGCCTTCCCCTCAGATTTCCTATCCCCTATTATGCAGACTAATCCACATTTTAATTCTTGTCTTCTTACAATCATTAGTTTAAAACAATTTTAAAAAATAAAAGAACCTTTCTCAAGACTAAGTCGAGTTAAATGAAAACTGTTTGAAAAGATTATTAAATAAAATGATTTAAAAGAAAAACAAATTTCCTATAATATTACAATGTACTAAGTTAAATGCAAATTATATTATTTATTCTTCGAAAAATATTTATTAGAGAACTGATTAATTACTCTATTAAAATAAAAATATAAAATAAATAAATAAACAAAAAAATAAAGATTTTTTGAAATTGCGAATTATTGAAAAAACTCAAGAGTCAGGCTATTAAAATGCAAATTCAAACAATAAATCACTAAAAATACATGTGTGTGTAATAACAAATTTGATTATAGTTCCTAAAACGTCTGATCGGCATAGAAAACAAATTTTTTAGCAAGAAAAAGCAATTATACTAAAATCCAGTCTTTAAATATATATAACTTTGATCCACCTATGAATTTTTTTACAATTAAAAAAATTAAAAGAGTACGTTTGTTCTCACGTTTTACATAATTAAAAGCAAATTCACAATCTCAAAAAATCGTAAAGGACATGATCATCCTCCTTCTCAGAATGAAGGAGACAGTCGGGAAAATCTTCGACACCCATTGTTGCATTCGTCTCTTCAATAATTTTCTGAAGGTATGGAGTTCTGAAGATTATAGTTGTTCACTGATTTTTGAAAATTTCTATCATAATTTGGAGGGTATTGTGTGCATAAAGCATAATGTCCTTGTCCATCCTTATTCGTCTCATAATTAACTCCTGAATCATAACACTGTACTTTTGAATAATTTCTGCATCTTCTCTTTTACTGGATATATAATAGAGCATATTCCCATTATATATTATATATCCAGTGAAAAAAATTCCTTTTAAAAAAAATAAATTCTATATACCTTTTATGTTAAAATAGGATAAGAAAAGAAGAGAAAGATAAAAGGAGATTCTAATGAAGATGACTTGTTGGTTTGTTTTACTTTTTCTGGTTCGGATTCTCAATGGAAATAAATATTTAATATTAAAATTTGGAAAAAAAAAACTTTACAATCAAGAAACCTAGCAATTAGCAATTTTAACTTCGGCCATTAGAACTTTATATATATGATAGCAGAATGATGAATACTTTCTTCCTTGTTCAGTTTATTTTGTCCATAGTATTGGTATCGTTTGCAATGGGCTTTTTGAGATAAATCTAAAAACCCTCACTTCAAAAGTATATTACATCACAAAATTTAAAATATTTTTATTAAAAAATCTGTCATTAGTTGGCGATTATTTTTTTTTTTAATTTAGTTAAATATGGCCTTCCTAACAATCATCTCTTCATTTCGTTTATTTATTTTATTTATTCTATTTATGTATTTATTCTGGAATATCTTATGGACATTTGTGAAACTCTCTTGTGATAATATATATACAGGAGTATGTGTGTGTACAGTAGGTATATCTGTTTATTGTGACAAAAGTAATCTGTGATAACGTTTGTTTCCAGTCGGTAAGATCAGAGCATGAGGTGTCTCTGGCATTCGTTGTCGAAACGCCCTTAAAACCCCAATATAATAATAATAATTTTCCTAATTAAAAAAAAAATAAATAAAATAAAATCTATTTATATTTATTTAATTTAAGGTCATTCATTTTACGTTTTACATGTACACTAGAGAGATGAAAAAAAAATTATAAATGGTAATATTAATTGTGAATTGTTCCCTTTTCGGATGCCGCTATACATAAGATGAAGTGGAAAGGAGAGGGGAGAATGGGAGATGATAAACTCTCTGTACCCGAGTACTCGAGCCTTATCAATCGGTCTGCACTGATTGGGAGGATGACGTGGCAGCTGCGGCCCAGAACTCATCTGGAGCCTCTGAACCACCAGAGACAAAGGCTCCTTTTCATAGCAATCAGTGTCCGCGAGTTATCGTCAGGCAATTAGGCAGAAAAAGTTTATGGCACTAATCGGTCCATGATTGCCAGAGTGACATCAGGAAAAAAGGCTGAGTTGAGCGCGTTCCGGAATAGAACGCATGCCGGCACCAACACACACACATTATTTATAAATACGTACATTCATGCGATTAATTAATACAAATGTTTCTTTTCTTTTTGCAATGCCGCTTTTTTTTTTTTTAATATAAACATTTATTAATTCCAATAAATCTACTGGATTTTCTCTCTCTGTTTATATTTATCTTGTTGAAGCAAATAGAGAAATAAAAATTTTCTTCGTTGGTATTTTGAGATTTAGATCAATAATTCACTTAAAATATTCTATATAGGAGACCCTTGTTTCAATAAAAATATTTAATGCAAACTTGCTCTGCTCTCTCGTAGATTCTGATTAGAAAGTCCACAATATTTCATTCTTCACATTTTCTTTTTTTGATTTTTCGAATTAGTATTTTTAGTGTAAGGAATTAAAATTTTTGTTGATATTTTACTTTCTCTTAGCTATATATGAAATATATAGTGAGAAGGTATTACAATCGCAAAAAAATTCAATGTCGAGATTTCAAATACACGTTTTGAGTGTACACCCCTGAGTTTAAATCAGTAATACACTAGTACTCTCTGGCCAATTTTATTGAAAAACTTCGAGGTGCATGTGGCAACCTTAAATATATAATTTCAGCCGCGTATGTTTTTTCGTATTTGCGAAATCTTGTTCACCCACAAACATACACACACAAAGGCGCGCGCGCAGACCATTTTGTGAGAGCCATTTTTTTAGACTCAGGGGACCTCAAAATGTGTATTCCCGTTGAAATCTCGACATTAATTTTTTTGCGATCTCATTACTTTCTCACTTTATATTTCATATATAGCTAAGAGAAAGTAAAAAATGGTCTGTTTATCTCTCTATGTGATCAAGAAAAAACGTACGAGGCAGAAATTTTATATTTAAGCATTGTACCTTCATCGCTTGCACCTCGGAACTTTTGAATAAAATTGTCAAATAATACTAGTACTTTTCTGATTTTTTTAGTCTTCTTCGATTTTCTCTAATGATTTTGATTAAAATTTATCAACCCTTATCGCCCCTAAAATTGTTTGGGGTCCACTTTACTGACGTAGTCTTTTCCCGTTGTTCGGGCAAACGGCGGGAGTAACTACTCAAACGAAATCGATTAAATTGGCATTACACTGCTACCTAGGGGGCCGGATCTGGTGGGGCAGCACATCACTTAACTTTCCTTACCCTAGGTAAGAGAAAGTTGTTATATGTGTTTAATTACACCATATTTTTTGCCATTCCTTTTGAGACCTTGAGTGAACCAATTCCTATTTGGTCTTTTTCTAACCCTTTTTTTTCTTTCTCTATTTACATAAACCAATCACCTATGATATGAGAATTTTATTCTAGTTGTGGCACTTCTCAAGAGTATTTATTCTTCTGATAAACTTTTGCCTATCTCAGTGAGTGATACTCAACAATTATAAATAATATTATTAACCTTGAGTAATAAAGAACTTGAGTTATTCTCCTCTCATGGTATTATTTATTCCTTCTCATTTGTTTAAGTTATTTGAATTTACTAAAAAAAAAAAACTAATAATAATTTCTGATAAATAAATTTGCGAAGTTCTGGTATGCCTATCTTGGATATTGGTGTGTACTCCAGAGCTTGGTTTCTCTAGTTTTGATTCATTACTCATGTTCAATATCCTGCCATATTTTTCTTTGCTGTCTGCAGCAAGCAAATAAGTAAGTTTTCCTAATTGTAATGACAGAGTGATGTACGAGTCGATGTGTGGCCTCCATCTGCTTTTTCTCCGTGTTTAGGAACGCTACTGACCCCAGAGATTCCTTTTTTCTGTTTCTGATTAATTTTTTCCTTCTTTCTTTCTATTATTACATTGGGAAATTAATCGTGATTTTTGAATATCCGCCCATAACGTTCGCGTTATTTTTTGGGACCACAAACTGTTAAAAATGAAACATAGTCACCAAAGGCTATAAATATTTATGAAAAGATGAAAATATAATATTTTCATTGGGAGCAAACAACTCACTAGAGCCCTTTCAACATACAAAATAATAAATTTATTTAAAATATTGTATTAAATGTAACACTACAATACAACATATTTAACAACTTTTGGTAAGCAGATAACTATATTAATAATTAACTACTTTAATAATTTGTAAATTTGTATTATTACTTTATTTCTCCATCAATTCATTTTTTATTTTTTTCTATATTATCGATTTATTCATTTATTACTACTCTTTCTATTTAAAGTGCCTGGCGCGAAATTACAACCAAACACAGAATCAATTTCGTTCCATTTAAACGCTTTTTAAGAATTCGCCTTGGCATGCTGTCAAATATCTATAGACATTTGACATTTTCTTGTCTAAATAATTAATGTTCATAGATTATGTTTGTTACGTTACTTGACGAAATTCCGAGCCTCACCAGATGAATATCCTCCTTTATATAGTTTATAAATAGAATTTTTTACTTTTACGAGGGTTTTTTCAAATACTATGAACTGATGGCCGACATTGACCTAAATTAATCCCCTATAAACATAGAAAGGGTAAAGAAAACTCACACATATTCGAAAAGAATTGCCAAGAAAAAAATTTACAACCATTTGTCATAAAATAATAAAATACCTCTAAAAAAAGATTTTAGGTGAAAATCGTGTAAAAAAAAAGGGGTGATGAAAAAATAATTAGGTTTCTAAGGTTGCTAATCTTTTGTAGACACGAGGGAAGTTAAGTATAAAAGGACGTAAAAAAAATCCAGACTTGATTTAGAGTGGGGGGGTTTAATCAATTTCCAAAAATCCTTCACAATTGGGGACGACAATTAAAGTTTCTTATGAATTGAAATGGAAGAATGCTTCGCTCCATTTTTTGACTGATTAAGAAAACGTATTAACATTCGCCACATTTTTAATCAATAAAACGAATCTAAACAGTAATTCTTTTTGGACACTGATTCAAGATGAAATAAAATAAAATCCTGCTGATACCGATAGTACATGGAATATATAAAATAGAAATGAAATTATTAAGAGCATATTTATTTTTTGACCTCGTTAAAATTCTTTTCCATTTGTCGATTTTTCAGTATTTCTCTTCGTCTCTTTTTTGAATAAATTAAAAATTCATTAAATGAAAAGCTTTATTTATATTTGCGTATATGCAAGTTGACCAGAAAAACAAAATAAAAAAGCAACAGGACCATAGCTTTATTATGCTGCATATTCTACGTTGATCTACGCCTGAGCAGTGTAAAAAAATAAAACATGGCTATTTATGGCTGTGATGCCACCTGAGTCAATTCTGCGCGCTCCCATGTGCCTTCTACCGGGCACGCTCCTCACGTTTTCTCTCATAACAAATAAAACGAATCTATAATTTTTCTAATATGATTATTGTAATGTAATTCTGGGTGTGAGATCACCACTTTCCAACCTGTTTTATTTTATATATAATTAATATAATTAAAGCAAATCCTGTATTTCGGGCAACAGGTTAATACAATAAATTTAAGTAAATGATAATAATAAAAACTTCCAATTTATTAATTAAATTGTACGCTTGGATTTAATATGAAAATAGTGAAAATATTTTTGTTTTTCGGATATGCTCATCCACCCTTAGAGTCAGTCCTTCGTCCACTTGTGATGATTCTGTACCAGAACTTGGATGAAGAATCATATTCCTCATTAATAAATAATAAAATACGCATATTCATGTGTTTCTGGCGCACCTCTTATCACCCTTATCTTAAAATTAATTGCATTTCCTTGAAATGTTATCTGTTCACGTAAATAATATTTTTTTTTATTTGACACTATACAAAATATTGTTTAGACCAAAAAAGTCTTAGTAAATTCCAACATCCATCAATTATTTACAAAGTCTTGGCCTTGGTGTTGGCAAAAGACTGATGAATCTGTGTCTGGGCAGCGAATTAAACTTTTGGATTTATAGACCCTAAACTTCCTATATTATTAATGAAAAAAAATCATCTTATTTCTTAAATATAAAAGTAAAAAAAAATTCTATACATTATATATTCTTAAGAATATTTGAAATAGAATAGAAATTTAGATATACAGTAATCGTTTTTTAACTTTTAAATTTTTTCCTTAACCAACTTGCAATTATCTCACTATTTTTTTTATTTTGCACATACATTTATTTGAAACTTTTTCTCTTTTTTTTTTTATTTTAACAAATTTCGAAAGAAAGAAAAAGATATCCTTTCATCTCATATTATATATAAATCCCTTCCATAAATAATTAGAGCTGCCAGTTGCCTCCTTTTGAAGTATGAAAGCTTGATGAAATTAAAAATAATCTGTATAAAAGTTTTTACAATATTAAATAAATAAAACAAATCCGAAAAATACAAAAGCAGTCTGTAATGGACTGCGTCCGAGTGGTAGGGATAATCATCGAGTCAGAGGGATAAGCACCAGCTTCTTCAAATAATATAAATATTTCTAAAAATAAAAAAATCCGGTGTGACTAAATGCACATGACACAACTTTCTCTTACTAAGGAAAGCAGAGTAATAATAAATTCCGAATTTTAATTTTTCTTTAAAAAAGTTCACTAGTATTTTCCCCAGTAAATATAAGCCTAGATTAATAAACAATAACATTTATTTTTTTATTTTATTTTACGTCGTTATAAATAAACACGGCGCTCCTACACTTCGAAATTTTGAGCATCGTCCGTCGTTTATCAAAATTATAATTTCTCTGCATCATTTGTTCACAAATTTCTCTTACATTCTTGTTTAGTCAGTTCTGATAAGATGAACTATACACTTTTCAATAAACTCAACATACCTGGTTATTATTATCAAATTTGTTAGAGTTGACTTGTAATTATAACCTCCGTATCTTAATTGAAAGTGTTTTCAACAGGGATTTACTTTTTTTTCTCCTCTTTGTTTAAGAAAAGGGATGTCGCCTATTGAAAATTAATTAAAATGACAAGAATAAGCTTCTATATTCAGCTATATATATAATGAATTTTTTCGACCTTTTTTATTTGGAGATAACATTTTTTTTTATGTATACTTTGCCTTAATTGTTCTTTAAAATTCTTATTTTCTATACCGCTTTATAGGATCCATGTGACAGAGTTGGGATTTTACCAATCAAAGTTTTGTCGTTTCTATTCCATGATGAGTAAATTGAATAATGAGTACGCAGGTATTCTCTCTCCGTTTAGATTTAAAGGTACCTCTGATTGAAATAATAAAACAATATACGGGAATCCATTATTTGTCTTATTAGTTAAATAAACAAAATGTGTTGTTGAAAATTAAATAATTAAAACTCTACCTGGATTAATTAACTAAATATTTAAAAAATAGTAGATGAGAAGAGGATTTTTGTGCAATTGGTTGATCAAGGCTAACCTAATCTGGAATCATTATCCGGGGTTTGTGAGGTTTCAGGATTTGAAGGGGAGGTGGGGAAGGGGTGGCGAGTTGGGTAATTTAGCTTTGAATCGCATCAGTTGCCTAGATGAATCAATTCATGTAATTAAGAGGTGGCTTAACGGAAAACGCAATGGGAATCAAAATTAGCGACAAGCCGACCGGATACCGAAATGCGAAATTTCCAATTTCTCCGGGCCTACCTCTATTTTCAGGGTGTTCAACCTCAGGTTGAGTGTGGTATACGGTGGGCCAAGGGCCCCGAACCAGGTTAGGTCCATGGGCATCAATCTGAATTGCAACTTGACTCCTGTTTGACAACCAACCTAATTGAACATGCAATTAACAGTCTGTCTATACATCGACAATCTAGTTGAAATTATATGACACATGGGGTGGGAGATCCAATCAAAATGACGAAACGCCCCTTCCCCTACAAATTAAATTGTCATTATTATTTTATGACTACCCTCACATACACTCATACGTACCAACAAACCACCAGATAAGATCATGGATAAATTATAAACAGTATAAATACTTACACAGTAAAAAAGAAGAAGAATATAATAAGTAATTCCTATTGAATTTGTTCATTTTTACAAATTTATAGTTTGATTTTTTTTTAAAAACAATTTTATAATAATTTTGTTTTATTTTTTTACAATTTTCATGATTTTGAGAATAGCAGTCTCCCCCCCCGCCCTGGGGGATTTCAAATATTGCATGACAAATCTCAGGTGGTTCGCAATAATTACGGTCCCCTTACAGGTGCCCCGCGAAGTGAGGGGGAGGGGATATTTTTATCTTAAAACTTTATTTATTTAAATTTATTTTTTCTAATTCCTAAAATGAATGTTGTTTCATTGACTTTATAATCCGTAGAATTTCTCGTTTGTTCATAGAAATCTTCCCCAACAAACTTCAAGTCAATAAATTATCTTTGGTTAGTTTTATTTTAGACAAAAAATCAATGAGCGAATGTTTGCAAACAATTAAAGAATAATTAGGAAATTTTATCAACAACAATAAACAATAATTTATTGGAAACATTAAAAAAAATTTTTTTCTACCTCTCAATATCTATTGAAAATAATTTATTTCAATAAGTTCGTGTCTTTTTCTTGAGAGCCATATGTAAGAATCCTTATCAAATGAGGTAGAACTTTTCTCCTCTGTTACCTCAATGATTAGGCAGATCCTCTTCTCCCAGAGCCTTTTAGGTCTATAGCACTCCATAACCCTTTCATCACAAAACAATTTTGAGCATTTCTTCGGCCGTCCAGCAAAGTGGCGATTTTGACAAAACTGCTTTGGCTGGCAATCTGACCTCCATCTATAACGCTAAAATTTCCGTCAAGGAAACCCCCAAAACTTTTCTGAACCTTGTTCTTTTAAGATTATAGGCTCATAAATTGTACAGCCTAGGAAACATCTCTGGATCCCTAAAAGGAAGTGATAAAGAATTTTACGGCGGTACTGGTCATTCCATTGTCAGCACCTTTGAAGATTATTTTTTGTTCCGGTTTAAAATTAAAAAACCCTGATTTTTTTTCCCCAAAATAGCTTTATATTTTTTCTTTTTGACTTTCGTCTTCTGAGTTATCTCTGGCTCCTCTTTTATAATGTTTGTTTGTTTGTTCTAAACTGGAATCATCTAAATTAGATTCAATAAAATCTCGTAACTGCTTATTCTTGGATGTTTCTGTCTTTCTACTTTTAAAGCCGACGAAATTTGTATTTGATAAAGCACTTATGTGCACTTTCTCTTACGAGACCATCTTCATTTCTATATTATTTACAACAACGTATTTTCTGTACCTTATCTTTTCAAAAACAAAATGAATAGTTAATATTATTAATACAATGGGTGAAAAAAAACTCTGCTATTGCCTTTCGCCTTTAAAATAAGTCGTAGGCAACCGCTACCTTGGGGAGGATATTCGGTTGTCTTTGCAGGGGCAAAGAAAAATCCTATAAATGGGTCATAAATCTTTTTGAAATTTTAAGTCCTATTATTAAATTTAACTAAAAACAAAATTTTCATCAGCGATTTAATTCTTTACTAAAATAATTATCAAATTAAAAATTTTGATAAAAAATCAAGTTAATTCTAATTTTGATTTTTAAATAGGTAAAGATTTATTTTTTATTTGCTCGGTCCAAGGAAATTTTGATTAAAGTTCAATAAAAAATAAAGGTTCTAATATTTGAGCGGGTGGAAGCCGCCCATTCTGATAAGCTGAATTTATTTTTGTCCTAATTATCCTCATTTTGCCAAGTCTAGGCAACTTTTCCCACCTACCTCTTTGGCTACGCCCCTGGCTCTGGCAAATTGTTAATTGTTATTTTAAGACAACTGATAATAAATAATGACCTTAAAGGATTCGAAACTTAATCTATGAGAAATACTTGAAAAACTGTTTCGATTTTCTTTTAGAAAATGATATAAATTTTTGTGATTGTCATTAAAAAAAAAAAAAAAAAAAAAAACACAAATTTCATTCCCTTTTGATGAATATCTACAGGTGGAAGACATTAAAACTTGCAAAACGCCTTGCAAATAGGTAGCCAGCAAACAGCCAGCCCTTAGGCTGTCCATTCAAGCCTCAGTCTGTTTTATTGGAGTTATGTCAGTAAAACTATTGTTTGTTTAGCCTTTTGTAAAGTTTCCCGAATTGCCTGGGAGCCCGAGTGGTCAACCTGCTTCCCCCACACCACACTCCACCACATACTTTTAAAGAAAAAAAATACGCCTCACTGTCAAAACAGCTCTCTTTCTCTCTCACTCTCTCTTGTTCAAAAAGCTCAAATTTAACGTTTTGTTTAGTAACACAAAAATGAAAACAGTTTATTTACAGCTGGGGGCCTGGATAGAGGAGAAGGGGGAGGGGGCTTGGCCGGGGACAGGCAAAAAATCCTTTTCATTAACGGATGGATCTAATTTCTTTTTTTTTGTCATAGAGGTCTGTAAAAAATTAACTGGCATATTTTTAAATTCTTTATTTAATTCAAGAAAACAATAAAAACAATTCTGAAAGGCGAGAGGGATTGGCCATAAGAAATAAAAAAAAATTATAATGAATGAAAAGGAAAACTCTGGAACTTCTGGGGAATAAAAATAAAAAAAATAAATAAATTTATATATTTATTAAAGACTGTCTTATGATGAGTCATGAGTTATTCAAGCAAATTATTTTTATATGAATTATATTCACTAAAGAGCAGTCCTAGAAATCTGACAACGTGGGTGATTAGCATAGCGCTGCGATTGGTCAGATTAACTGCGCAGCTAGTTAAAGAATATAAAACTCTCACTTTTGAAATTAAAATACTATGCGCTTCCTAAGGAATCGATTTGAAACGCTACCACCACCTCCAGAGCAGTGCTGCTTACTTTGTATTTTTGGACTTGTAAAGAGATAAGTACTCCGCTGCAAAGAGGAGAATAGAAATCGTTTTTTTATCCTTATATATATATACACGATTGAAGAAAATCCAAAAAAACATCGTCCAACATTAAACAATTTTTTTTATATATTGAATTACTTTTCTAAACCCGTTATGTCGCCATTAAAAAAAAAAAGTAAAAAAAAAACAATAATGAATGAATTTTAATTTAATATAATACTAAGGTTATAAAAGTGAAAAAAGAATAAAAACATGGAATTAAATTTTATAAGCCAAGACATTTATGAAATTGACAATGGAGGTTGTAATTGATGGTATAAATCCTAATACTTTCTTTTTCTTTTTTTTGTAATTTTTTTTTTTAATCTATTTTATTAATTTTTCTATTTACTAACATTAATAATAAATTAAAGTACATGCGCTTGAAATTAGATTATTTTAATTTAATAAAGTACTAATTTTCTAAATTGATATTTGAACTCGTAGATTAAAATTTTGATGAGAATACAGCAGGTAATTATGCTTGTCGACGTTTCGAAGAGAGTATATAACTAGTAAAATTAAATTTTATTTTAATAAAATTTCTAAAAAAAAAAATTTTTTTTTTTTTTATTTATTAAGGAAATACAATTTAATTCTTAAAAAGCTATTTATTTGTTAACTATATGGAGGTCCTTTGGAAATTTTATTTTTTGTGAAATTTCTCTCAAACACGCGGATTTTGAGTCCGAGGTGTCATTCTAGAGTAGCGGTCCCCAAACTTTTTTGATCGCGCCCCTACGACAGAAAAGACGACCACCAATTGATTGAACAGAAATCTATTGTGATAAGGATTATAAAGAGGAAATAAAAATAAACTCTAGGTCAATATACAAAATTAACAATCTAAGTATTATTACATATTATTTTTATTATTAGTACCTTACATCCAAATTTCTTACAACATTTAATGTGAATAATGGATATGCATTTATTTAATAAGTTTTAGAAATGTACGGTTTTTGATCTGCTTCCAAGTTTAATTTATTTTGATCATTCATTGCAGAAAACGATAATGTTTAAATAATATTTGACATTCTTTAATTTTTTTCCTGTGAAAATAAAATTTTTTTTGGAGTACTCCCACGTATCAACTCGCTTATCCCCTGGGACACCCATACCCCCCTTGGAGACCACTGCTCTAGAGCTTAAGTACTTAGGCCTTTGTTACTTAAGAGATCAAATAGAACAATAAAATATAATTCATTTAAATGAAATCTATTAATAATTCAGTTTTTGCTCTTTAAAAATATCCAAGAGCTTTTTATTTGTAGAGTTGGGTTTTTCTCGCGTTTTTTTTTTTTTTTTTTTTCATTCTAATCAACAATCCAGCCATTTTATCGCATCTTATATTTATTTTACTTCCTAGCTACAAGAATTTTAATGTACTAGTTTGCCATCTAAATAAAAGACTTTTATGGTCATAAAATAATGTGATTTATATTTGTTAAAGTGTTAGAATCTGGACAAGTTTCATTTCATATAAGCAGTTTATTAATCATCAAATAAATAAATAAACAGATGATATATGATATGCTAAGGCGACAACTCGGCCACACATTGCTTTCGTCTCTATTTGTCACTTTTTTTTTATAAATCAAGTGTTTAAATTCATTTTATATTAATTAGTATTATTATATTAAATAGATATTTTTACCCAACTAGGAGGGGGCTTTCTCTCATTTAATCTTTAAAATTTCAAATTATTTGAAATATTTATTTATTTAATTATACATGTGCAGAGGGCTGGAAGCCTCTCATTGTATACAAGTTATAATGACAACAGGTTCTGGAGAAATGTCAAACCACCGACATTCAACCTCCGACAGAATCGTACGGCAATTCAAATCGCTATAGCCACGGATTTGGGTGAGCATCACAAGGGGAAGTCCTACCTCTGACCATTTGTCTAGACATTTGGGAGCGGAAAATGCTGAAGTTAAAGCATCTACGAGCCCCAGCCGGGGGCCCATTCCAAAACTTGGCATTCGTCACTGCAAAGGAATGCGACGTGTGTCTTGGGCAGTTCATGTTACGCGCTCTGCCGGATGTGCCGAATGATAGGATTTCATATATCTTAAAGATAAAAATAGACCTCCTTTAACACTAAACCTATCGACACTTCATGTATACCTGTGGGTTCCTACTGTGAGCGGTAGGCAACACAAGCTATGAAATTTTTTTCAGAAAGTAAACAATAAGAAAAATTGAATATTTAAAAATGCGTTGTATGTAAAATATAAGAAAAGTCAATCAGTTAAATGGCGATACAGTAACGTTGTATACAGGAAATTCTATCCGAATTTCAAAAACGGTCATTTGACCGCGCGTGATAGATTAGTGTTAAAAAGTGAGATCCCCCCCAAGAATCTTCGCCACATGATAGGAGACATGGTCTCTAGCTCTTAAATGATGAATATATATATATGACTCAGCTATTAAATGCTACTGTAAGCTTCTGTGCAGATCGCATGTCCATGTTCAAGAATACTACGTGCCCATATAGAAAAAGGGGAACCACCAGGGCTGTCACTAGCCTACGCTTCGCTCACTCCGGGGTAACAGTAATCAAGGGATGGAGGGCACCGTAAACTCTACGACAGATGTGCGTAATATTGACACTCCATGTAAGATTATTATTGATAATGATACCCAGATCTCTGACTGAATCCGAGTATGGAATCGGCGTACCACCCACCATGAGGGGTCTCAAGGGCGTTTGTGGCCGTCTAACAGGAAGCCAGATAACTTGACTTTTAGTAAGATTTGATTAAAGCTCATTAGACATTGACCAATGTGCAATTTTAGCAATTCCTTTATCATCATCATTACAGACCCATCATCCGATCTCTCAGCCCCTCAAATATATCTGTGACTCATCAGTAAATAGATCGTACTCAGAATGCTGAACCACTCCAGGCAGATCGTTTATAAATATTGAGAAAAGCAACGGCGACAACACTCTCACCCGTGAAACTCCCGGCCTAAAAGAACATCGCTCCATTACATTGAATGGCTACCTAGGGGGTCCGACGCAAAAACAAAATTTTGTCCGACAGCACATACTCATCGCTTTCCTTAACTTGTGCTTACAGTTCTTTGATTAAACAAAAAATTTTTAAAAAATCCCTTTTTTGATGGACACTATCTGTATTCACCAAAAAAGTAAAAACGCTTTAATTGTAAATTCTGTTAATTTTGCGAAAAGATCATGATTTGAAGTTCACTGAATATGGTTTTGAGGAGAATAGAAAAGAGTGATGTTTGTATCTGTTCAATACAAGGTAAAAAAAAACAATCGTAGAGAAACGATAATTAACGAGTATTTAATTTTATACATTTTGTTTTTCCAAATTTTGATTTCCATAGTCTTTTGGCCAGCTCTGAATCCATATACATACATAAGGTGTGTTATTTTAAAAACATTTTTTTTTGGACATTAGCTCCAAATAGAGAAATATAACAAACACCTCTATCAGTTAGGCAGGCTTTGAATTTGTAAAAGAAACTCGCCCCTAATCGCCTCTTACTCTGCCAAATAGGTCAGGAAATGAAATTTATTGTCTTTTTGATAATTTCCTAATTTGATCAACGCTTTTCTCTAAATTGCCTTTGATATTACTAAATAATTCAAAACTTAAACACATTACTTTTACAAATTAAAAAAAAAAAGAAAAATTCTGAGGGAATAATTCCGTCTGATCAGGGTTTGTTCGAAATAGTGGTTATTTTCAAACAACGCCTTAAATATTGTAAAGTACCAGTCAATATATCGTTTAGATAAAAATTTTCTGCCTGATGGTTTTGTGTTTAATTGAGCATAATTCGCGCTTCTTGGACTCGAACCAGAATTTTCACTTTTCGAGGCAGTCATGAAATATTTTTTTTTTTTTTTTTAATTTTGACGCATAAGGTCTTTTTTCGCATATGGAAGATAAATATGAGAATTGGATGTCATAAAAAATACAACTTCGTTTTGCCTTAAACGCAAAGAGAATAATGTTACATATAGCATTAAAAAAGGAAATTTTTTACAAAAATGAATCCATAATATTTAGCGAGCTGGTAACGCCACGAAAATGAACAATTGTTCGTCGAGAGTTGACTCAAGTGTTTATGCTTTGGAACGAATTGTGTTGCCGGTCGTTTGTAGAGATTCCCGTGCTATCAGGGTGTAGAAAAATGTTAATTTCAATATCACAATAATTATAAAATTGCAACATTTATTTTCTTTAATATTTTTTTCATTTTTCTTTATTAAATAAATTCCTTTTTTTAAATTAGTATAAAGTTAATTTATGGAACATGTTCATTTTTTTTTAAAATATTTAATAAAAAATTCAAACATTTAATATATATTACTCATTTTTCCTTATATTAAAATTTTTTTTTTTAGAATTTTTACACGTTAAAAAAATAGACTATAACCAAATCTCCCTTAGGGGAAATCAACTTGAAACTGACCAAAACGATCATTGGGACCGAAAGGACAAAATTAATTAAAAAAAAAAAAAAAAAAAAAAAAAGCGGAAAAACATTGTCCCTTGCCAGGCTGTAATTATCAGAATTGTTCTTTTCATTTTTCTTTACTTCGTCTCTTACTGGTTGCCGATATTTATTACATATTATTTATTTTTTTATCATAATTTTCCGAAGACGAACTTGAATTTAAAATTAAAAGGAAAAATATCTTCATTCATACTGCGCTACGGTTACCTTCATAGCAGTTATACCCACTCAATTTGTGGGATAAATTCCTATAAAAACATATAAGGTTATTTAATGAAAAAAAAAATTAAAAACTAATCTTGAGACCATTTAATAAAACCAGGGGCCGGGAATGGGGATATATTTGAAGGGGGGGGGGGGGGGGGGGGGCTGGCCTGTCAAAGCAATGCACGACGCTAGTACTCGCTCCAGAAATTTCAATCCTTCCAAGATAATCTGGAACCCAAACTTTTTAATTCATATTTTCATTATCATATTTCATCAATTATATTTTATTTTTCTGAATATATATTTTCTACCAAGAGTACTTAAAATTTTTTATTTTTTTTTACAATTTTTTAGTTTAATTAAAACGTAAAACTATTCCATACTATTTTATTGTTTTTCCAAACAATATGATGAAATTTGCAGTTCTCCATTGGGGTTCGAGTTTGGTAATTAGACCTCTTAATGTGCGGTGTTAAAGAGTTAAGATACGATCATCGGCCCTGCACCGGAAACCAAAACCGCATCTTTGTCACTAAATCCCAAATAATAATGATTATTATTTAATTATACTAACAAATAAACAAATTAGTTGTATAATTTGTTTGGAAAGTGGGGAGAGCAAGGATAAGACAATGAAAAAATTGGAGAAATTACAAAATGGGCGGAATGTGAGACCCGATCTTCTTTTAATTGCAATGTATAAATTTTAATTAACACATTCGGAAATTTATGGACCATTTGCATCTCTTGAAATTTATAATTTATTCTTATAAATAATAACCCTTATATACTTAATTAAAATATATGAAACATCATTTTCCTACCCATATATATTATATTTTGATAAATGATGTTTTTTTAAATATTGTTATCATTATTTCTATTACCAAATACAAAATCAACTAGGCCTCTCCAATTTTCCCATTGATAATGTGGATTCAAGTTGTCTCTTTCAGGAATTATTGTTACTCTTTAATAAAGGATATTGTGGAAGGCGTGAAGGGCCCTAGTTGCAGACACGCCCACTTGAATAATGAATGGTAAAGGATATATTTATTTACTTTAACAAAGGGACAAATTGGTAAATTTAAGAAAATAAAACTACAGTACTCGCAGCACAGTAGCCAAGAAGGAGAGAATAACTGTTAAGTACACTTTGGTCAATTTAAAAAAAAAGTCAAAATTTTGTCATTTCTCTGCCCCTCCTATCCCTTAAAAAATCTTTTAATTTTTTTTTTGAGTGCTAGTTAATTGTCTTTGATAATATATTTTATTTGGAATTTGTTATTTTTATTCTATTATTTTTTAAATTATTATTATTATTATTTTAATAAAATTCCGTACATATTTTTTAACTTATTTCTTTTTATATTATCTCCGTTTTTTTAAACAAAATATATTTTCTTTCAAATTCTAATAAGATCCTTCCATTTAAAGTTAAAAAATAAATATAAATTTGAGTAAAATATTTCAACTTTATTTTTATCTAAAAAGTTTTTTTAAAACTTCTTTAAATAAATAAATAAACAAGTAAATAATAGATAAAAAAATTATTTTTATCCAATTTTAAATAAATTTGATCTCAGATTTTTTAAGCTAATTTAAATATACATTTTTGGATGTAATAATTAGGCGATAAAATGAAATTTGAATTAGTTAAAAATACCAGAGATGACAATTTCATTATTAAAATTAATTTTTGAATACAATTAAAAACCAATTAATAAATAATATGCTGACACTATGTTGAATTCAGGGGTTTATTAATGCAATTAGAGGCCTGGGGCCAGATCCTTGTCCATTCTGCCTTCCCTCCCTCGTTTTGTTCTACCCTGCCCTGTTGTATTGTAATATAGCCAGTGTGCCATTTTCCATTTTGACCTCTTCTCTCCCTTTTAGGGACCCGGAAACCATAAAAGACACCCGAACCCGAGTAGCGAAGGGGAAAGTTGTTTGGACTTCGGGCGAAATATTTCTTTTGTCAATGATTTTCAGGAATGATTGAAAAGATTTGCAAAACCAACAAGCAACCTTTTTAAAAAGTATGTCTTTGTTTCCGGGTCCCGGATAGGTGACCGGACCACACGTGAAATTTTATTAGAATCTATCTATTTGGAATTACAATACAAAGCACACAATTATCCTCTGTGGAAGGGGATTTTAGCTTTTTTAACATGTTAATAATATATAACCAAAGCCAAGTAATCTTAAAAGCTTTACTTTAGTTTGTTAGTTTTTTCTCAAGATTTCCATATAAGATTTTTTTCTTTGGAAATTCTTTTTGAAGTTGAATAGTTAGAAAACTTTGGAGAGGTTATCTATTGTTCTTCTCTTCATATTATATTATATAAAAAAACTAGTGAAAAAGAAAAATTTTATTTTATAAACTGTTTAATCATTGGCCACCAAATAATAATATAAGGACGGATTCTCAATAGCCTCAGATGCCGAAAAAGACTAAAGAAAAAAAAAAACTAATTCCTTCGGAGTTTAATACTTACTATCAGTTAGTAAGAGACCAGAGTTCGATTCTCGATGAATTAAAAATTATGTTTTAATGAATTTGGTGCTCTTCTCTCTCTTGTGATTTGGAAATGACATTTCTATTAAATTACCAATGTAAGTAGAAATAATAAAATGAATAAAAAATCATTTTTATATTTTTCTAATAATAATACTTCCATCAACTCTTGTTATGTTCTTTAATAAAGCCTGATGCATCATACTTCTTACTTTTTCAAAATTATTTTCTTTTCGGTCTACGATAATTGAGAAGAGAGAGAGAGAGTTAGTCAGTAATAAAGGAACTACCACCATGCTGAGAAAAGGGTGGCCAGGTGTCCAATCGAAGAAATTTGGTCCTTGTATCCTGGGTGGAGGGATTCCAGAAGAAGTGGAATCCTTTACAAATAAATCTCTGGAAAGGAGTCATCTAGAATATATGCCTCACTGATACAATAGAGACGGTTCAGAATAAATTCATCCATCTGATGCTTTCGAGATACCCTTGTTTGTTCTCCGGCATGGACAAAGATCAAATTTACGATTTTCTTAAAATAACTCCCTTAGGAAAAGAAAAGTTTTTGACAACTTATTAAACTATGGGGGTCATCATGTGCCGATAGCCCAGAATTAATTCCAAGTTACCCAAACTCGAAATTAGGAGAATGTGCTTTTTGCTTATAAAAAGCCAACAATAAGGAATATGACTGAGTTCAATAAGGTGAACTTCTTCATGTTTTTTTTTCATGACACCTGTAGATATATTTAAAAATGCTCTCTTGATTAGCTCTGGCAACTTCTGGTCCCTCTAGTATGCACCGAAGGGAGACCCTGAATGTTTTTTTTTTTTTTTTGTATTTAAATTAATTAAATTTTAAAATGATGTTAATGAACTCGACTGAGAAATCGAAACCCGGAATCTCTAAATTTTCGATTCATATTATTTAAATATTTATAGTAAATATTTTTGTTCTGATATTAAAAAAAAATGTATAAAAATTCCAAAATACTTGGTTTGAAAGAATTGCTTTTCATCTGATTTTAATAAGGAATGGCATTTCTTAAATAATTCACTTCACTTAAATAATAAAAATTGCTCAAACGTTGTTGATTCTCTTTGTAATGCCCCATTGGGCCGTCGGCCATTCTCCAATTGGCGATAAGAATTATTTTCTGCATGAAAAGTTGGCAATCAATGACGCCCACCCAGAGATCGGGCTTTTGTCCAGGAAAGAACCACAAAAGATGATCGTTTATTTATGTTTTAGAAATGACCAAACATCTACCTCAGGACGCATTCTAAATAAATTTGCTTGCCGGCTGCTCCATTTTAAACTAGCCTCTTTTTCTTTTATTCACATAAAAAAATACCCTATGTTTATTTGTTATTTTGATATTGGAGCTCTATTTACATATCTTTCTTTCTTATTGGAAAACTTTTATTTATTTATTTTCTTTTTTAATTAAATTATATTCTATTTACTTTTTTTTTAACCCGAACTAGATATAAATATTGATTTTCTTCTTTATCATTTTAACATTTATATGCCCCAGATAATCCACAATTAAAAAAAAAAATTAAAAAAAAATGCAGTAAGAGATAGGTAGTATCACATAAAGTGAACATCATTAGAAAAAACTTTAAAAATAAATTTTTTCTTTTCTCTATTTACCTTTACATCTGAAATTTTCTCTTTTTTTTTAATTAAATATTATTTATTAATAATAGATAGGAATATAGAAAAAAATATTTGTTTGCTCATCAGCTTTTGGCCAATAAGCCACTGCCTGTGTAAAATTATCTTTTTCAACCATCTTTGTTTTCCGTTCTTATTGGAAACACCTTTAACAATGCATCGCTTTGCTTAAATCCAAAATATTTTATAACGAAATGATTCTAATTTAAAAAGATTTTTAAACAAATAATTTATTCTTTTTTTTAAGGCTTTTCTTTAAAACTTATTCTCAATTAATCGCTTGAACGAAAAATAAAAGACATATATATTAAAAAGTTAAGAAGGCAAACGTTCTAATTACGATAAATATCGTTAAAAACTTTTCTAATTTATTTTTGAAATATTAACATTATTTAAAATAAATGATTTTAAAATTTCCATCTTCAAAAATAATTTAGGAGTAGACACATATGTTAATCCACAAAATAAAATTATTATTACGCTTCTATTATTTTTTAATTTATTTTCATATTCGATAGTATTCGCGAGAATTATTTAAATAATAATAATAAATAATGTTTGAATTTAAAATAAAATTTCAAATTTTTCAAATAAAATTCAATCAAATGGTAATCAAGATTAAATGACCTCCATGAAATCAGGAAATAATAAATTTAATAATAGGTAAAACATATAAAATTTGATGGTTTTGAATTTCATGTAGCTATTCTAATTATGCGTTAAGAGGAAACAATCGGTTTGTCCAATTACTTTTGAGAGGATTAATACTGTGTCCCTGAGCATTATTTTTCAAATCTTTTTCGGCATCTTAAGGTTGAACTGATTTTAAGGTTTGACTCTACACGTAAAATTTTTCTGGGTACGCATCTGATTCATAGGTTAGCAGCATTAAATTTTTCAAATAAAAAAATAAATAATCTTATTATGTTTTTGTTACATTTTCAAATTAAGGAATTTATTTTTAAGTATTAATTTTTTTTTTTGATTAACTGTATTCAATTATCAAAAAATAAAGTATTACTTGTTTAGTTTTTAATTTAAATTTTAATTCATTCTCTTTAGATCAAAGTCTATAAAAGAATAATTTATATTTAATTTAGAATCATTTTCTTTTGAAATTTTTTTTCCTTCGCCAGCATTTTTTTAATTAGACATTAATTAAAAAAATTTAATATATGTTATGAAAATATTTTAAAAACTGGAAATGTTATTTTATTTAGGTAATTAGAAATCATGAAACAAGAACAAAAGAGGGAGACAAAATGAATATATATATATATAAAACTTTGTTTAACAAAAATTGACTTTGATTTTAATACAATTAAAATTATACTCGAAAAAAAAGTGTAATAAATCATTTTTCACCTGAGAGCGAAATAAACGCCTTTAAACAAGTTTAATCCTTCATTTGTAAACTTTTTAGCCACTTGATACTAATTCGAGAAATGAATGAATGAAT
>JAAAKE020161125.1:0-12031 GCA_010014785.2 Anisolabis maritima
AAAAAGACATTGACTAAAGCCCCCCCAAAACCAAAAAAAAAAAAAAAAAAAAAAAAAAAAAAGAAAAATTTTTTCAATAATAGGAAAGTATACAATAATTGCAATATTATTAATTATAAAATTTTTTTATAAAAATTATTATTGTTTTCCATTTGAAAGCAGAGATGAGAGAGAGTGGAGAGATGCAACTTAGCATTAGCTCTCTCTTGATTAAAAAAAAGTTTTCCTCTATTTGCCATATCATTTTTTTTTCTTTCAAGATAGAAATATTTGTTCTTGACCACATTCAAACATTTTGGCATGGGACATTAAGATAACATGCCGACCTAAAATTAAAATAATTATCAATCTAGTTATAGAGTTGTAGAGCCTAGAATTTAATAAAATTTCACATTTTAGAAACTAACAGTTTCCTTAAAGAAGTTTGTCAATGATGTATTTGTATTTTATTTAATTTATTTAAAATTTTCTATCCAGGGTAATTTTACCCGACCCCATTTGGGGTCGCGACCCATAGTTTGAATACCACTCATCTAGACCAATGAATTTTATGCTTGATAATATATATATATATATAAAACTAACTGACACTGACCTAATAATACTTATTAATTGATTGTTAGCTTCTAAAGGCAAACAGGTTGGCATAATCATTTTATTATCAGATATTTAGATATGCATATAATTCTTGTCTCATGAGTAGGATCATCTTTGTTATAATTTGTTATTTAATATTATTCAAGGATCAAGGACATTAATATAATTTCTAATAGGATATAAGTTGAAATAATACATATATTAATCTCTCAAATCAACAATTGTTAAATAAAATATTAAAACGAAGGAGGATATCTAATAGAAATAAAATTAACTTTTTAGCTGCCTTCTTTCAACATTACATCGGATCGCTGAAGTTCATAAAATAATTGTCCTCCTGCTATTAATAATTATAACATTTAATTAATGCTGGGATTAAATGTGGCATTTCAATAAAATCTCACATTAAAAACAAAAAAATTACCAATATTATTTGAATGTTAAGTGAGTGATCTATAATAAAAAAAATTTTTTTTTTAATTTTAAGATTTTAAAATGCTCCAGCCTACTTCTATTTTATTATTTTAATTTAATTTTTTTTTTTAATTTTCCTTTGACTAACCTTCAAAGATTATTTTCTTAATAGAGCTATTGATATTACTAGCTATAAATATAATATATAGCCTAATAGAATATTTATATAGCTAATTAAATATATAAAAAAATAATAATCTTCTTAGTGGATTATGTCTAATTAAAATTTAAAAAAAAAAAAGTGAAAAGAAGGAATCGGTATGGCCGAAACCACCTGTTGTTGTCTCTCTCTCTCTCTCTCTCTCTCTCTCTCTGATCTGATTTTAAGAAAAAAAAAAAGCAAAGAAAACGAGGGTTAAAAAGATGTGAAGGGAGAGGAAAAGAGAGAGAGAGAGAGAGAGGTTATATATCTCGGCAAAGAGGGTGGGTGGTGTCGAAGACACCGGAAAAACGAGGGGGCGACTCTCTCTCTCTCTTCCTTGGTTGATTTGGTCCAAAAAAAAAAAAAAAAAAAAAAAAATCGGAGGAAATTGGAGGAAAAAACTCCTCTTTTTTTTTCCCTTATTTATATGCACCCTTTTATTGAAAGGATATCGACAATCAGATGAAACACTTAAAAAAGGGTTAAAAAGATTATTTTATCATTTATCATTAATTATTTGTATTAATTTATATATTTATATAAATTAAAGTATATTGCGTTGCTGTTTGAGTGTTTCCTAATCCTTCTGAATAAATATTATTATCAATCTCTAAAATGAATACAAGGAGTTATTAATTTTGAAAATAACGAAACATACATTCACTTATTATATATATATCTTATATCAATATGATAAATAATAATAGGTAATAGTGTGAAGATTTTCTATAAGACAAAGAATATAACATTTTTGGCATCCTTTGTCAAAATTAACTCCTTTTTTTTCACGTCATGTAAATATTTATTTTTTTTTTTTAAATTTGTTTAGTTCTTAAGATTCTAAGACCAAAACACAAAAACTAATATCTTAATATTCATTCACCGATGAAATCTTTTAGCCATCTGAGGTTCAGTAGTGCTTAGTTTGGCTTAACTTGAACGATTTTGGTGGTTTACCTCGGCATACGAAAATATATCTGGGAGGGTTGTTGATGCAACTTCTCATGCTTTTTATCTATCTTGGTATATTTCTGAATGGAAACCGGAGGTCATTTATAGAATTCATCCGACTCAAAAATATTTTTTTTTTTTTTTTTTGTGGTGAAGGAATTTTATTTTTAGGACTGCATTCTCCATCAGTATCCCTCTCGACGGCCCTCCATTCCTGCTTGTATTTTTTCTTAAGTCTTAGACTTTCAACTCAATTGGTAGTCAATATAATATAAATAAATTTTTGTCGCTAGCCACTAACGTTTGGTTCGTGAAGCACCTCTGCACCAAAGGACTGAACTCTGAATATTGGTGCCTCTTAATTTCTAATGTAATTAATAAACGGGAATTCCATAAATTATCTCTGTACGGTTCAGCAGAATTCCATGAATATTTCTAATCTAGATTTTTTTTTTTTTATTGTATTGAAAAGCTCAATAATTATTGGGGATTTCAAGCATAAAAAATGAAATATTAACTAAAACAGGAATTGCCTATCGTTCTAAAATATATATATATATTCTTCATTTTACTATTTAACCGAGTATATTAAAATAGTCCATAAATAACAAAGAAAGGAAAATAAATTCCCTTGTCTAGGTTTATTTATAATTAATTCTTTCACCTTAAAAAATATATATGATACAGAAACAAAATATTAATAAATCATTATTCCGTTTGGAAAAAAACCCATAAAATAATTTAAAACACATCTATTAGTGATATTTCTGAAAAAAAAATTGGATCCAGCCAGGAATCGATCCCCGGAACGCTCACTTGTCAAACGAGTAACCAGACCACTAAACGAACACACCGGTATTTTTTTTTATAGTATCCAAATGATTTAAATAGATGTGAGATTTTCATCATTTTTATTGGTCAGGGCTGACAAGTGGGAGGCTCTTGGTTCAATTCCCGGCAGGATCCTATATATTACATATTTCGTTTTTAAAATATTATTTCCTTGACCGATATATATAATTTATTCACACAATATTTTAAGATAAATATTTCCCTCTCTCTATCGCCTTCTCCCGCCCAATAAAAAATATAGGAAAAGAAAAATTGGGGATTTCAGATCGATATAATTTATTTGACTTGGAGCGACGTTTCGGTTCTAGGATGAGATCATGCTCTTATTTTTGAAATATTTCATCCCCCATATAATTTTCTTTTTTATCAGTTAATCTAACTTCGCTTTTGTCAAACTCTGCTCGCAGCCTATGTTTGCAGCGTTAACACGACCCGACCATGCAGTAGCCAAAATCTGAAACCTGTCATTTCAAATATTTTCGGATTATAATATTATATAAATAACAAAAATTTTGTTGAAACTTCCCATGTGGAGCATTTTCATGCTAAATAAGAAAAATGTTTGAGCTTAAGGTTGGTCCCAACCTCGATCTTAATTGAATAAATTATGTTGTTGTCACTTTCTTTCTTTCTTTCTACTATCTGGCTGATTAGTTTGCTTATCATTAAAAATATAATTAGTTAAAATTTAATTTATAGAACTTTCTATAGAATAATTGGAGGAGGGGGGAGATTTAATTATTTGAATTTTTAATTAGACATTGAATAAAAGTGATGTAGAGCGTATATAAATATATATATAATAATCTCTTTCTTATTAAAATTGAAATTATACAAATTCTCAACATTTAATATGAACCGATCACCATATATATTTAATACATTGAAAAAAAAAATGAAAATCTGTCAAATCTTTTCAAATAAACAGTGAATTTCATATTATTTATAGGTAATTAGAGAAGATGGTCAATTAATATTTCGCACGCAGGCGGCCAATTACCAAAGTTCTCTTTTCTTGTTTGTTTAACTCATAAACTCTCTGTCTCTCTCTTCTCAGACCCCCACATCCTTTCGTATCTCGTTTAAAAAAGATATTTAGTTTAAATATTATAAATCTCAACTTATATTTTAATATGACATCAATAAAAAAAAAAAAAAAAAAGAAGGAAAGAAATTATGTAGAAAATTATCTTTATTATGTTTGATCAAGGATTGAACACGAGAGAGGGAATATTAAAGTCTCTCATTATATCAATGATATTTTTTCTTCTTGACAATGTAATTTCCTTTACGTAAAGAAAACACTTTTTTTTTTTTTAATATTATATTTTTATCCCTTTATTTATGTTTCTGAGGTTGGTTGGTTGATGTCTTTTTTTGACGAAAACAATCAACCCCCTTTTATTCCCTCTTTTTTCTTGTTCCCTTCTTTTTTCTTTTTTCTTTTTTTTTTTTTTTTTTGTTAACACAACAGGTGGTTTCGGCCAAGACGTTCGCTTTTCTTTCATCTCACCCTTTTATCAAAGAAAATATATATATATATATATAAGCCTAAAGTGTTCTTTCCACTTTTTTTTATTTTTCCTAAAAAATAAATAAATAATGCAAAATAAGACAAAGTTTGTCCGTTTATAAAGCATTTTTCGAAAGATGCTTTGATTATACAGATTATGGGTCGTAAATAGATTTAAACTAAATGAAAAGAAAAAGGAACGAATTAACTAAAAACAATAAGCGAGCTGGAGATATTTGTAGAAAAATAGAATCGCATAGTCAGATTAAAGAATAATTTCCTAGTCAACTTCTCGGCCGAATGGAACAAAACAGAATAAAAACATTTCCATTATATTATATGTATATAAATATATATATATAAATATTATTTCATTGTATAAAAAAAAAAACACCAAGCAATATAATAACTTTTTTCAAACGCCGAAGAAGAAAGGACTCGCGACTGAAATTATTCTAATTTTTCTTTATTCCGTCTGCCCGTAGTTTTCTGAAAATTGTTCTTTGCTAAAAGCTAATCGTCTGCAAGCCCTAAAATTTATTTATATTCTATTGCCCACTAAATTATTTAAATATATATGCTCCTCATCGAAAAAAGACTTGCTCTCAAGAGTGGCGCAAGGATGAAGTTGCACAAAATAATGATGAAATTAAATTGGTTCAAATCACCTGTATATCGTTTATCGTTCTCCAAGCTCTTTTTTTCTTCAATATACAAAATTTCAGAAGAAAAAATGTTTTATTTATTTATTTTAAGGGGATTTAAAATTTTTTCAACTAGAGAAAGTCAATTATCCTAAATGATCTCTATATAAAAATATTTTAAAAAAAATATCCTTCCAAATTTGTTTTTTAATCTTGACATCTTTTTGTTAAATTGTACCGTAAACAAATATAAATAATCATGAAATTATTAAAGAAATTCATATTTCAAATTTAGTATATCTTGAGTTATTTTTGAAAATAATTATTAATATTATACTAAATTTTATATTATACTATTGAATATAGTATAAAAACAACAACTTTTTGACAATAGTCTGGTAAAGGCATAAAAAACTTTGTAATTTAATAAAATAAAACTATTTATTAAGAGACACATAAAATGCGAAAAGGATAAATATTTTCAAGTAGAAGAGATGGGAATAAAATAAGCTAAACAATAAAAAATGAATATCTAATATACATTGTCAAGCCAGAAACAAAAAAAAAACGTAAAGAATATAACAAATGTTGGCCATAATTAATTAACATGATTAAAAAGCCGCCGCCTTATTTTTAGAAAATATTCAAGAAGAAGAAGAAGAGGAGAAAAAATAAAGTATTAAAATTATTAAAGGATAATAAAAATATTGGTTTTGTGGTATTTACCTATTTCCGTTCGTCCCAGTTGATTTTGGGAATAAATTAATAGAAGTTTTTTGTGGATTTCGTTTGAATTAAAATTCGTTAATATTTTAAATTTTATAAGAGGTTATTATATATAGATATATATGCTCTACATTCTTTCTTTTTAATGTTTGATTATAAACTTATTATTAAATCTCACACTTACTATTATATAGAAGTTCTATAAATAAAATTTTAATTAATTCTATTTTTAATGGGCGGAGGGAGGTTTAAGTGATGTAAGAACCTCACCTGTATATAATAATATATTCTCTACATCCCTTCTTTTCTGCGTTTTTTAAGTCTAGTGAGTTTTCCCAAGTAAACGACAATTGTTACAGGGCGCTAACCATTGTAAAGTGTCTTTCAATAATTCCTTCGTTTCGAATCGTCAATATATTTTACCATTTAAGGGATTTTGGCAACTTGAATTGATGCATTGACTGTTTGTTACTTTACTGATGATGATGATGTTGATGAGTCTCTTTTAATGGTCTCCAGATGTTTCGATCCCAATAAGTCCCCATGAATCTGAATGGAATCCCCCACCAACAGCAGCAGCAGCATCCCTCTCTCTCTCGTTTAAGACAGAGCCACTCTCTGTCTTGTTTTTATGCCCGTCTGTCTCTCTCTCTCTCTGTCTGTCTGTCTGTGTCTTTGTCGGGTTGCAAAGCGATGTTATTTTTGAACTCCCGCCCTCGTCAAGAGACCGGAAACGGATATAGACTAGTAATAGCCCCCTTCTATACACTCTTAAAAAAATATCTATTTTTTTTTCTTTCTTTCACTTTCAATGAATGTCCATTGAATAATTTAAAGATTCATTTTTTTTTATTGGATTAACAAGAAATAATGACGTTTTGATCTGAATTAATATCATCTTCAATTGGATTGAAACTTTTATCAAATTCAAAACGCTGTTTGATAGATAATGATAGAAAGAATTGATTAAAAAACATAAAATAGGATATTTCCAAACGTAAATTTTTTCTTTTATTTGCACATATAGAGAGATATATTTGATTTTTTGTTATTTTTATAATTTAATTTAAATTTAATAAAAATTGTTAGAGAAATTAAGATTAAAAAATTAAGAACGTGGTATTACCTCTTTACCTTCAATATGTTTATTTGCAGCACGAGATGCATATTTACTTTCTCTTGCTTATATAGGCCCATAAACAAAAGATATAATAAAAGGGATCACAAAAATAATTATTAGCTTTTAAGATTTCAATGGAATTTCATATATTAGAGCTATTCTTAAAAAATTATCTGTTTGTGAACAAAATTTCTCAAAAACAAAAAAAAAAACCTATGTCTCGCTTAGGAAAGTGGGCTCAAGAGGCCCTGGTTTTCAATAATTCCCTTTTTTTCTCTATATAATATATATATATTTACTTTAGAGAGATGTGAGATCAAATAAGTTTTTTTTTTTTGCGAATTTGTTATCCCATTGGTTTGGAAAAGGGAGGAAGCGGAGTATTTAAAAAAATAATATTTGCAAGTTTTACTCTGGATTCTAACCAGGGCTCAACAAATATTTCTTTGAAAAACCTTTCTCACAGAGTGTTTATTAATAAATGCACTCGCTAAATGGGAACAAGGTGGTATCAGAATGACGCGTTTACTATATTGGCGAATGCAATAATATTTTAATCTTTATTGTAAATGATAATTTCATTTATATATTTCAAAATTCCTTACACCAAATCATCTCTTTTTAAATCCATAATCACCGAATAAAACAGCTATTATTTTTAATATTGAAGAGTTTCTTTTTTTTTTTTTTTTTTTTTTTTTCTTCGTCTTCTAAGAGTCATCTTTCAATTTAGCTTCGTTCTAAGAACCAATTGATTGTAAATGTCTCTCTTCCCTTCTGTGTGTCCGGGACTTCGGGGGGCAGACAGACCCACATATGGCGAACATATGTATTTAGATAGAAATGAACAACGACGACGACAAAAAGCTGAGAAAAAATGAACCCTCTCTCTTGAGAAAGAGAGAGAGAGAGAGAGAGAGGACTAACGAAATCGACAAAACTTCTTTTTTTTTTTTTTTGATTGACATTCATAAGATAACTATCTTTTGACTAGTTAATATTTCTATAATAATAGTCATTAAACCAACCAAAATGAAATATAATTAGAGAATAAAAAAATTAATATTTTCTAATATTATAATAAATACTGCAAATTATTCAATATTGATAGGATAATTAAATGTATATTATTTTTCGAATTAATGATTTTATAGATAATCTCATTAATTGTGAGTTAATAAAATATATTCTTAGCCTCTATGGATTTTAATTGTTGCTTGTTATTTATTCTAATAATAATTCTTTTTAAGAAATTTCTCTTTATGGTGGACGAATTATATGCGAATTTTTTTCTCTTTATTTGTGAATCCATTTGCAAGAAAATCTTCAAACGAATAAATATTCTAGAAAAATCACAATACTAACTTACAGATAAGGTTATATTTTATTCTGTCGATTTCTATTTGATTTTTTTGGTATCTATAATTAAAAAAAAAAAAAAGAGAGAAAGAAGAGGTGAGTGTGGTGTTTGATTTTAGCCTGCCAGCATGTTTTTCGCCTTCAAGTCGCAAATTAGTTCTCATACGATGCCAAAATCGAAAATAATCTTAAACTCTCTCTCTCTCTTTCTGTCACCCTCGCATTGGAACCCCCACCCACCCTGATTCACCTCAAAAGAATTCCCCTCCCCTGCGATTACTATAAATATATACCTGAAACAGCCGAATCGTTCGTAAAAGTGTCAATATATCCCACCAGGCGTTCGTTTATTATCCGACGTCTCACAGACAGACCAATTTATGTTCGTCTACTAAGAATAAATATTTCTGAATAATAATAAAATATTTAATTACTCATTGAAAAGAGTTTTGTAAAATATCAAAATTTTCATCTGCCTTTTTATATTAAAGCAAACACTAAAGCGGTGATGAATTATTTTCACATATATAGACTCCGAAACCACTTGACGGATTTCTTTTCATGTATAGAGAATTTTCCCAATTATTTTAGGCTATTAATATGATGAGGAGTTGGAAATCTTTCTTTTTATTTTGATAAGAAAGAGATTAACTCTGCATTCAGTGGTGGATTTACACATTCGGGTCCCTTGACAATTTGTGGGAGCCCCTTGAGAGCCCATATGTCGCGAGGTCCCTCGCATTAATAATCCACCAGTGTCTCCATCTCTTCTTTTGTGTTCTAATAACTCAAAGAGGCACGAAAGGACACCAGATATCGAAGTAGACCTGAATGGATTAAATCAGTTTTTTGACGATATCTCTATTGAGATATGATGACCTCTTCCGAGGAAGGAAGCGCGAATCCATCCCATTAAAGTGGGCGGTCGGGAGGTCGATAAACGAGATTAAAGCCCTGAGGTTTTCGTCAAATTTAAAAATAAAGAATTTAGTATCGGAAAAAGCTGTTGACGGTCTGAATAGAAAGAATAAATTTTTGCTTTTAATAAAATGAAATGAAAACTTCTTTATAATCTTCCAAAACAGAGATATGAATGCATATCTTACAAAAGACCATTTAATTTTATATTTGATAATAGAAGACATTTTTTTCCAAACTATTTGTGCTTCATTTGTTTTTTGTAAAAATTTTGCAACATTAAATTCATGAATAGTAAAGAGCACAAAATATTCACGTAGATATGTCTTTTCAAAATAATATAATATGATTAAAAGAAGAAGAAATCCTCGAAGGCGAGTTTGATTGCTGATAAAGTTCAGGTCAGATTTAAATAACTTCAATTTTAGGCACTTTAATTACCGTCTGCCAATTTTATTAATTCCTCTATTGAATATGTTTTGGTATAAGTTACACTCCCTCTTGTAATGCCCCCCCCCCCACTAGGGTATTTAAATTTATAAATATTAAATTTTAAAAAAGACTGTGTGTGTGTGTGTGGCTCCTGTTCCTAATTTTATAAAAGTGTATAAAATTTATTTTGAGCGTTTATATTTTAAGAAGACTTAATCATTGAATTCTAAAAAGTAAATTATGTGACTTGGAAAATTTTTCATTGGCAATTAATTGATTACTCTCTCTATCTTTATATTCGAATTGTATATTTCAGTTGGGACATTTAGAATTGAAACCATTTCCTGTTGCGAGGGGAGGGCTGGCAGGTGTTTTTTCCTTCTTTAGATCGCCAGCCGAAGATAGAAAAACCGACCTCTCTTCCGGTCAGACTTCAATCTTCTATCTTCCCTCCAATCTATATTGCTTTAATATACGTTCTATGTTATGTACATACACCCTACTTCTTTTTCAATTTGATCTGTTTCAAATTTCAAATCAAAAAATAATGACGAAAAGAATAGGCAGGGATTTAATTGAATAAAGGATTAAAAAAAAAAAGGAGAACGTTTTGTAGGATTTATATAAAATTTTTGAATCTAATGTTTCGGTCATTTCGCTGGCCTCCAAATACTAAGATTCTTGATGTTCCGGAGAAATTTAATGTTGATTAATAAACAAACTCCATTCTAGGAATAAAGTCTTAAGTACCTCATTTGTCCTTGCTTTATAACCCTTTTACCTATATAAAAAAAAAATTGAAACTCCCTCCCTTAACGTTTCGTGCCTATCATCAGTACGGTGATAGCTCGAAACGTTGGTTTTGAATCAGAAAGGTTTGATTAATCTTCTCCCCTTGGCTGCTTCCAAACAGGCCCGGACTGGCCATCTGGCAAATTATGTTATCTTATAGTTAAATTTGAATATTTAATTGATAACATTCAGGGCTTTTACAAAAGTTGTTAAAAAAATTGTTTTTTATTTTAATAAATATATTAAAGTGGCCAAAATATTTAAAAGACCATTCGTAAGAAGAAAGAAAATATGTATCCAAATAGAAATGTTGAGCGCCTATAAACTATCACATATATTTTGGGAGGCCAGTGAAAAATAAGGTCCGGCCCTCCATCCGTATAATATGGATAAAAGTTCAAATCTTCTCTTTTTTTCATTAAAATAGAATTCATATCTGTGTGATCTAATAAATATAAATAAATAAATAAATAAATGAAGCAAGTCCACTGAATATATTTATATTGGTAATATATTTTAGATAGTTTCTGATTAAAAATAAGTCAAAAAAATACTTAATTTATCGCGACGTTTCGAGGACTAACTTTAATAATAGACAAGGACTCATTTCAATACTTTAGAAACAACAAACGTTTTTTTTTTTTTCATTTTCCGTCTCTATTAATTGATTGCCAATATAATTTTATCGTTTAGGACGGGAAGCGAAACTGAACCTCTGCTTTAAAGTAGAGGCGAATTTTATCTTAAAAATAATCTAAACATCAAATTATTATTTTTTTTTTAAAATGTGCCTCCTCCCTTCCCCTTCCCCTTCTCTTTCACTCTTGATTTTTTTTTCTTCTGATTACATTATAAACGACTTTATAAACAACTAAAGAAATCCTACTCTTCTGTTTATCGATTATTTACGCGAGCATCTGTCGCATGTTTACAAAAACAGTTGTGTTTATTTTTTTATCATTACCACACTAATTGTGTCTAATGAGCCCGTAGGGATTCTTTTTTTTTTTTTAATAAAAAAAAAAGTGGAAATTTTTACGGTTAGCCTCAAAAATGATAAAAACTTATTGAACACTCTCAATTGATAAAAAAACAATCAAAGAGTATAATTATTTATATTAAATATAAATCGGTCTTTTTATCTTAAAAAAAAAAAAAAAAAAAAAAAAAAACCTTGGAAATTCCTCTAAATAAAGGAAACCGCAAAATCCGCTCAAAAAAAAAAATTATTATTTAAAATATTATTATCATTAAATAGACAATTATTTATTTATAAAGAACGAATTTGCGAATTGTTTTTATTGATTTAATTTTTGGATTTGTAAAATAAGAATAGCTCAACAGGTGTTTGTGCTTTGGCACCTTCAGCCTTTTTGCTTCACTCGTGTGACTTTCAGGAATTTCCTCAAATTCTTAATTAATTCGGGTTTCATATAAGAATTAGAAATACAATAATTTTAACGAATACAAAAAAAAAAAAAAAAAAAATTAATTGAATGCGTAAATTAAAT
>JAAAKE020161136.1:0-12030 GCA_010014785.2 Anisolabis maritima
GAGAAAAAATGCTTTTTAAAAATAATAAAAGTAACACTTACAAAATGAAATGAATTCCGAGTATGAAAAAATGGTTGGCCATGGCCGAGAGGTTAAAGATACTGACATTGTCTATATTGATAACCTTAAAAACCAAGGGGTGTGGGTTTGGATCCCGGGTAGCCTGTGAAAATTTATTTAAACCAATTGGATACCAATTGATATAAATAAATAAATGTGTCTGGATCATATATATCGTAATAATAGTATATGTACCGGTATATCGTCTAAAGTCTATAATGCCTCAGATTTTTAAAAAAGTTCTCGTCTATTTTCTATGGGGTTTTTAAAATCATTAATTAAGATGGAAAATTATTAATACATCTTAAAGATTATCTAATTTATTATACGTACAGCCAATTTAATCAAATTCGTGAGAATAGTTTAACAGAAACTCATCAAAAACTAAAATAGTACATCGGTAAAGAGGACGCCAAACAATTTTGGGGGAGATAAGGGTTAATACATTTCAAATATCACCATCAATTTATGAATTTTAATCAAAATCGTTAGAGTGAGAAAATCAAAAAACTAACAAAGTACATCGTTAAGTACTAGTTGGCCAAATTTATTTAAAAAATTTGATGCTTGTGCGATGTGTATACCTAGTTTAAATATAAAGTTTGAGCTTCAAACGTTTTCTCGTTTTAGAGATATCTTGTTCATACTCAGACAGACAGATTATTTTGCGAGGCCTTTCTTTTTAGACTTAAGGGACTTTAAAACGAGTATTTCCGTTGAAATCTCGATATCGATTTTTTAGGTTAAAGGTAATGAGAATTATCAATAATGAAAACATTAAAAGAAAATGGTGTTTGGATTACAGGCGATGAAAATTTATTTAAATCAATTGGATTACCAATGTAAGTAAACAAATATGCCTAGATAATACGTATCGTAACTAAAATATATTTGTAATTGTTTAAAAACCCAGATGCCGAAAAGACAAAAAACAAAAAAGTAAGAGAAAATAAAAATGTTGATGATTTTTTTTTAAATAAAAATTTATATTATATTAATATTTATATTTTGTATTTTGTAAATGTCTTTAAATGTACTATAGTGCATAAAGTTTATCAAGCATTAAAGCGAGCTCTGAAACTTATGATTCTCAAAAAGTTAACCTCTGGAGACGTTTAACTAAAAAAAAAAAGTCAATAAAAAAGAGTGGTAACTCAAAAAATTAAATATTAAAGACAAATATGAAAAAAAAAAAAAAAAAACGATTGACTTTTAGCACCCTCTTCTTCTTTTAAGTCTTTTTTTTTTTAATGAGAAATAGTAGATTCTTAAAACCCTTAATTAATTCAATTTCAGGTTTTTATTCCCATCCCCCCACCCTTTGGTTAGTCTTCCAACCTCGGAAGAGCAATTGAGAACTAAACAATACATTTTGAAAGAAATCAGTCCTAAACAAAAATATATTATATCTTTATTTTATTAATATTTGATATTTATTCTTGTTAAATCTTTTAATTTTACCTTTAATTTTTTCACAGATTATGTTCTGGTAAAAAAAATAAAGATAGATTCTCAATAATTCTTTAAAAGATTTCGACTTTTCCTTGTCAGATCGATTAAACGAGGGTGGCTAGCAGCTGCACTATCCAGTATCCAATCTCATTTGCTCGTTAACCCTCAAAGTCCCAATGGTGCCCTGGCCCTTCAGTAGACTTTAATGTTCATTCACTCACCCTATTCGACACCTTTCTTTCTCTGATGATTTAATTTTTACTTTCATTTTTTCAAACAAGCACGACTTACTGGATGGGGGTATTAAAAAACAAAAGACTTTAGCGAAGTTAGAATATTTTCTGAAATTTTTCGTCAGTAGGTGATTTCACTATTTTTTTATTAAAATATTTTTATTTTAATTTACCTAAAATAGTAAAAAAAAATTTTATAATTGTTTACGTTTTTTGACGATAGAAATAAGTTTTTTTTTTTCATAGATATGATAGATTATAATAGTTTTTTTTAATTTAAGCGAAAATTGTTTTTTATTAATATAAACAAGATTTCCTTGTAAATAAAGCTGATACCCTTGAAGAATGTCCCTTTCTACAATCAATCGGAATCTAAGAATTATTAAAGAAAATTTAGAACTCGAAGGCCAAAAAGCAATGTTAAATTTATTTAAAAAATAAGACTATATATAATCATTATATCTATCTTTGTAATTATATATATTAGAATATAAACTATTAATCTTTATATGTAACCCCAATTAATTTATATATATATATAATCATTAATATAAGAACATAAGAAATATTTTAAATAACTTGCTAAAATTTGTTAGAAAATTCTTGAATTTATATTTGCAGTCAAGGAGAGGGATTCTAGGAGTTAAGGATATTGGAATTTTTTAGATTAAAATAAAAAAAAAGTAAATTAAGTTCAAAAAATTATCAACAACCTTTCGAAATCGTCAATTATATAATCTGGATTATTTTTTGAAAGCAGGAAGGGAGGAAAATTTTTTCTAAAATAGTGTTTAAGCTTTAATTTTTTTTTTTTATGTCTAGAAAAAATATTTGCATTAAGTTTTGACACCAAAAGTATTTAAAATAAGACTAGTACTAATTAAAAATATGGCTAATATTAATTAAATGAAAAAACTACTGCGTTAAATTTAAACTAAAAATCTGGTGGGTCTATATTTAAAATATATTTTTATAAAATATTTAATTTATCAAGGAATGATAGGGTCAAATATTCAAAAGTGATGACTAACTAAGTTTTTACTGACATCTTTGATAATGAGGAAATGAGAGAATGAAATAAATTTAGATAATAAAGTTAATAAATGAAAAAGTATAATAATTATTCAAATAAATAAGTATCAATAAGGATCAGTCCATAATTAATATTTTTAAATCAGTAAAACAGTAAAACCAATTAACAAATAACTTATATTAACAAAATTATAAACACAAATTCTTTTCATAACAAATCGTTGAAAATTTTTTATTTCAATTATATGGATACTCATTTAAAGAAGAAAATAATATACAATAATTTACTAAAAGTCTATGTGATCAATAGAAAAAGGAACTGACCATTTTTTTGCAATATCTGCATAAACATATGCAGAATGTTTCATAATTCTTTTTCGTTCTGGATCAGAAAAATTAACATAGCATAAACCAAATTTAATTCTATATCCATGTGCCCACTCCATATTATCTAAAAGAGACCAATAAAGATAACCAATAAGTGGAACATTATAATCGGAAACAGCTTGTAAAGAGTATCTTAAATTGTCTATAAGATATTTGGAGCGCTTTGTATCTTCCAATTCCCCAGCATCTGGATATCCATTTTCAGTAATAAATAAATCTGTATTGGGATATTCTTCGTGTATATATCTAAGTAATTTTAACATACCCCATGGGGTATTATACACCCAAGGAGCTTGGGTTCTATCCCATTTTGGATCGCTTTCGGCAATTGCTCGGCTATCGCGCAACCAGGAAGGATTTTGATCATTTAAACCTCGAGATATCAAATAAGATGAATATGTATTTATGCCAAGGAAATCAGCTGAGCCTCTTACCATTAATATTTCTTCATTGGTGAACTGAGGTAGTCTTGATTTTCTAAGCCCTTCCTTTAATGAATTTTCGAGAATTCTTTCACGCATTATTTTTGGATAATCACCTTCTTTTGAAAAAATTGGATGAGCCAGCCAATGAAGTTCCCATGTCAATCTATCCTGAGTTGCTTTTATATCTTCAGGATCCGAAGTTTTTGGTTGATACCAAAAAATATTAAAAGAAACTCCTATTTTACCTTTTTGTAAATGTTTAAATTTATTTTGATATAAATTATAAGCTTTTGTATGAGATAAAAGTTGTGAATGAGCACAAAGATAATCACCAACTCCAGATGCATTTACTCCAGGGGCAGAAGGATAATCTTCATTTAAAATATAACCAAAACAAGAGATCATTGGTTCATTAACAGTTATCCACCATTTTACACGATCACCATATAATGAAAATAATAACCAGGCGTAATCTTCAAAGAAATTAGCCATTATGGGATTAGTCCAACCTCCAAAATCTGTTTGCAAACGTTGAGGTAAATCCCAATGATACATTGTTGCCATAGGTTCAATTCCTTCTTCAATCAACCGGTCAATTAAACGATTATAATATTGTATCCCTTTTTCATTGATTTCACTTAAATCGCCCTTTGGAAGAATTCTTGACCAAGAGATTGAAAACCGATACATATTCATTTTCATTTTCTTTAGTAATTTAATATCTTCTTCAAGCTTGTGATAGCTATCGGCAGCGACGTCGCCACTCGATCCATCCTTGATCCAGTGAGATTTCTCATGAACAAATTTATCCCAAATACTTTCTCCTTTGCCATCTTCATTCCAGCCACCCTCAATTTGATAAGCTGCAGTGGCCGCCCCTAAGAAGAAGTTCTTTGGGATGGGTATCTCTTCACATTTTACAAAAAGGGTTAAATAGACAAAAATAATAGAAAAGAACAATACTGACATGTTGTTTAATGAAAACTGTCTAGTTTTATCTTTACCTTCATATTTATAATAATCCCGTGATCACCTATGTAAATACATAAAACTAGTACAAGGAAATGAAGAAAATAACCTTGAATATGACAAATGAAATATAAAAATAATAATAAAAAATTTATTTTTATAATAAACAAAACCAAGTAGAGTTTTATATTCCCATAAATTTTCTATCCTAGATAAACCTAATTTTATTAATGTTAATAATTTATGTGTAATGAACAGTAGGTTCATGTGAGTGCATTCTATTAGAAGAAATAGAAAATTGTTGATAACAATGGCAATTTGAATTTCCCATAAAGAGCTAAAAAAAATGGCCAGGATTTCAAAATTTTCCAAACTATTAATATTTAAGTTCTTTAAAAAAAATGGTCAGGATTTCAAAATTTTCCAAACTATTAATATTTAAGTTCTTTAAAAAAAATGGCCAGAATTTCAAAATTTTCCAAACTATTAATATTTAAGTTCTTTAATTTTATTATTAATTAGCAATAAAAAAATGAATGAATAAATGCCAAATTATTTAAGAAATTTTTTAAAAGAATAAAAAAAGAAAAAAATTAAGTATTTTAGAGTAAAAAGAGCAGGTATCATCTTAAAGATATTTTTCAACATCATTTTTATCTCCTAAATTCCTGGTAAAATTATGTTGCTCCCAAATATTTTCTATTCTTTCAAGAAAAAGCAAAAATTTTTAGCTAAATCCTATTTACCAACAATTCTTCAATAAACAAATATAAAATATTGTATTATGATTTTATGATAGAAATTTTTAATAAGTGTTGCTTTGGAAGTGTTTGGAATGCCGTCGGTTTGATATCCCTGCTTTATTATAATTTACTTACCAAGGTGTTAATAAATTTCTTCGTTATCTTGCTAGAAGATAGATAGCCAACCAAAATGGCCAACTAACTAAAAATTTTTCGATTAATTGCTCCAAAGCTCCTCTAGAGTGGATTATGCATATTAATTTGTTAATTTCTAGAGAGATTCAACTATGGCGTATGAGTCCGTTCTAGAACAACTATTGAACAATTAATCGAAAATTCTTTAGTTAGTTGGCCATTTTGGTTGCCTATCTATCTTCTAGCAAGATAAAGAAGGAATTTATATACTTAATAGTAACTATAATAAAACTTTTAATCAGATGATAGATCATTGATCTCTTTTCCCAATTTATAGTTTACTTTTAAAAGAATTCGTTTATTCAAGATAAAATAAATCAGTAAACTATTACTCCTATTTTGGATTTGAACCAAATGTTAAGATATTTATATCTGAAACTTAAATAAAGATCAGTTCAACCGAGTTTGCTCTACATGTCTCCCCGGTCGACAGATTAACAACGTACTTATCTCTAAATTCTTCCTAAATTTTTTATATTATTTATGATTAACAGTAAGGTTTACGAGTATATAAATATGTAAAGTAGAACACCATAAAATTAAAGTCTGAGTGAAATAGATAGTTGGAACAAAATTTTTTCTAGGTCTCGCTCGTTCGCTTCTCCAGTTTGCTGTCCTTTCCAAGACAAACATCAAGGTCATTCATTTGTACTTGGTCTTGTTGATAATCGCTATACTAATACTTTGGCCTTTGGTCGTTAGCCTCTAAATTTCTTTTTTAGAATTTTTGTGAAAGTTTCAAATTTTTCGTTATTCTAAAATTTTGGTCGTTTAATGGAGAAAGGGAAAAATACTGGCATATGAGAAGAAGAAATGCCATGTTTATAGTTATGAATTTTTAAAGAAGCTTTGGATAAGCGAACACCTCATTTTAATTAACGGAAAAAGAGATATTAACTAATTACAAATATATATATAGTAGTCGAAATATTTTTAGGGTTTCTAGGTTAAAATTTGAATAATTTCCAGTATATTTAAATTTTTTTAACTTCTTTTTTTAGGGAATATATAGATCATTGATGGTGGGACTTCTCACTCCTCTTTGACGGCGCCTGAATACAAGTTGATTAACACTTCAATTGGGTAAAACTATAAGATAGATTTTTAAAAAATGGCAGTATTTTAGTTTTAAAACTTCTATTTTAGTATATATTTTAATTGTAGTAGTGATTGGTTCATTTTGATAAAATAAATTTATTGACCATACTTTTCCTAATTATAATAAGTGTCGTCAATATGAAACAATTCCCTTGAAAGGCCTATATATTATTTAGAGCAAAAAAAAAAAAGGAAAAATTTTCTGGATAATTGATATTACTTTTACTTAAAAAATCTTTCGGTAAATTTAAAAATTAATAAAATATAAAAAATATCATATATAAAATAGAGATATTAATATACATTTTCCATTTATAATAGTTTCATAATGACTAAAATGCTATTTACATTAGAACAAAAGAAAATAATAATTTTAAATTCTTTTAATTTTTGTATCTTATACAATGAGGCAAAGCATGATTATTAGTAAAATTAATTATATAGAAAATGTTAAGTTCTTTTATTAAATTACTCCTCCTAATTTATTTATTGTTACCTAATTTAATTGTAAAAAGCTGGTAATGGAGAACACCTGCCCTTATGGGGATGCTGTGAAGGGTGAATCCTCAAGGGTCCGATCAACCCTCAGAGGCAATTTCACGGCTGACAAGTCGAGGGTGGGTATAACATCAGTTAATTGATATCGGATTCGTCTCCCTCCAAGCGTTTTATCTCGCCCTTTTCTCATCAATAAGCGTTGAAATGTAATTGAAATTATTACAAGATGAAATAGATACAAGAATTTGCCACTGTACAAAATTCCTCATCCCAGAATAAAAGCTATTTCATTTGAAGTTAAAAATATTTAGCTGGCCAATAGCTTTAACCAAATAAAATAAAATTGCGTCATTTAACAATTTTTTAATCTCACCAGATTATTAATTTTAACAACTAATTAAAAATTAATAATAACCAAGTAATATGTATTAACTAAATAATATTAATAAATAAATGTAAAGGAAGGTTTCCTTGACATCGATTTTTTTGCGATCATAAGACTAGAACATATTGTATAAATGTATAAAATGTATAAAAAAATTTTTTTCTTTCCGTAAGTAAATACTGGTATCAAAAAATTTTTCGATATAGCTCGCTCTTTTTAAGAAAACCGAAAAAAAAAGGGTAAAGTATACCTCAAATAATTTGAGAGGGGGGGGATAAAGATTAATATATTTTTAAGAACATCTAAAAGATATATGATATAAGGATTTTAATCAAAATCATTGGAGACAATTTTGAGAAAATCTAAAAAACTAAAAAAGTACATCAATTAACAACTAGTACTTTTGGCTGATTTTATTGAAAAGCCTCGAGCGATGAGGGTGCCTAGCCAGTTTAGATATCAAATTTTAGCTCTGAACATTTTTTCGTTATTTTGAGTTATTTTGTTAACATATAGACACAGACCATTTTCCGAGACCCATTTTTATTTTAGAATCAAAACGTTTCCTTGACATCGAATTTTTTGCGATCATAAGACTAGTACATATTTAGGTAAGAGAAAGTAAATTACTGTTTATGAAAACTACAATATTAACACTAACAATATTTTTTTAAGACTCTTGGTCAAATTTTGAATTATCAGTTTTTTTTCTTGTAGAAAAAAAACTACTAAAACGAAACTTCCCTTATCTCCATCCTTGGTTACCTCTCTGTCCTTCCTCTTCCTCTTTCTGTGGATTCGGCACATTTATATAGTCCAATCAAATTAAAATTTTTACAAAATAAGTTTAATATTTAGAAATAATATATATTTTTTATCGAACTTGAAACGTAATGAAAACAGGCTTTACTTGGTCATCGAACTAAAGTTAAATTTTGTGACTTTTTATACCTTAGGAATAAATACATTCACAACTTGAAAATGAAGTGTAGACCTAATAATTTTAGTAACTCCTTATTGAAAATGACTTTTTAAGATAATATTTGAAATATGATTGGGTTGTGGATTCGAAGGATCTTTCCCTTTCAGCCGACATGTTCACCCTTATTTTCAGACACTATTCTCTCCTGAGCATGTCCTTCGCAATAAAGTTGGAGAGGAATTCCAATCAAAGAAGTTTTTTTCCAAAGGCAATTAGCTATCCTTTGGTCTCCAAGGTGCTGACCTAAAATTTTTATTTTTTGCAGGAACCTCTCTAAAAAAAAAATGAAATGGAAATTCTTTTTTCACCAAACCAATAAATAAACGATATTTGTTGTAAATTTTTATTATGGGACTCTCTAAAAAAAAGGCTAAACAAAATTTTTTTAATTTTTTAAGTTTTATGGCTCTCGATTCTTAGGGCTCTCTGTTTGAATGTATGTTAGTTATTTTGGTTTCAATGATTGATATTAGTAGATTGAGTACATTTTGAAAACGTCATACAGATTCGTCAAAAACATTCTACTGAGAATTATCTCTCTATTTTACATAAATGTAAAGCCAGAAAATAATAGTTTAATACACAAAAGTCAGGCACTAATGAAAATTAATAAATTTTCTTAAAAGCTAATTTACTTTTTTCCTTATTCCAAAGTGACATTAATATAATTAGCGTGTGGTGTCTTGCTGATTAAGCTTTCCTATTCCCCTTTATAATTGATAACAATTATAATTCACAAAAAGTGTCACGGTTAGGGCTAGATAATGTGAATACGTCGACAACGTTCTTCAAGAGAACGTCTGATAATTTCTCAGTGAAGCTTCAATGCTTATTATGGTATTACTGGATTTCTGTTGAGGTGATCTTTTCTTTATTTGGCTTTTATACGAGCCGACATTTTCTGGAAAGTTGTTTATTTTCAACTAAATTTTCTACATCAAATCTATAGAGCAGGAGTCGATTTAGGTCACATCGTAGCTTCACTAATTTAGAAGTTATACTCAGTAAAAATTTCCAGATGCTGTGAACAAAACGGTGGCACGACACACTTTGTTTCTCGCTTGATTTAACAGTCCCTACTCGGAGAAATAAATTCTTTGATTCTTTCAACCATTTAGGGAAAAATTCTCGAGTAAAGAAGAAGAGAATCTGTTATTAAGATTCAATGAAAAAATAATAAAAATTAACATATATATAATAACTACTCTTAATAATAGTAATTTCAAATGAAAAGCATGAAACAATTTCAATTGATTAAATAATTAAATAATGTTATATTTTTGGTTTTTAAATATTTTATATTGCAAAAAATCCATCGGATAATTATTAACAACTCATTTAATTAAAATCTGTTTCCCAAACAAGTTCTCAAACCCCAAGGTCAACAGGTCAATTAATATCATGATGGTGCAAAATTTTTGCCTAATCTTACCATTCTCGTATATTTACGTTTTTGAAAATTTATTAGTTTCCAATAAAAATTTTTGCATTTATATTAATATATATCTATTTTATATTATTAATTTTATTCCTCATTAATATTGTTATGGTTTGGTGTATTTAGGGACTTCCACCTCCCAATATCAAAGAAAATTGAAAAAACAAGACCAAGTAAAAATGAAAAAACTGCTAAAATAAATAATTAAAATTAGAAAATTGAAAGAGAAACAATTACAAAAATAAAGAGAAACTCTCAACCATATGGCCATAAGAAAAATTATTTTTTGTGTTCTCTCTCCAAACAAAAATTCTAGCTACGCTCCTGATTATTGAAGTTAATTTTTAGAAAAATCTTTAAGTTATCAAACCAGATAGATTAATCCCTAAATAAATATTTTTTTGCTAAAAGAATAACAAAAAAAAGTTTTTTATTATTATAACTTTTAATTAGGTCCAAGTTTAATTAATTATTTACTTTATGGATGTCCAGAGAAGAACATACAAGAAACTAATGAATGAAGTTAGTTTGTATGAAAACCATCCACTTTCTATTCTATTTTTTTCAAGATTAATTATCATTTTTGTTTAAAAATAATAAACATGTTTTATTATATACGATAACGATTATCGTGGATAATGTTCTCACGATATGTACCGCAATATGGAATCCTCGATAGTCGGAATTCAGAAATTCTTTCAGAAACATTTCGGCCATCTTTTTGCGAGTAAATTGCTTAGATGCCAAGTCAATTCCCCTAATCATTCGTATTTAGAGAGTAGTAATTGGAATTTTGATATCAAATTATAAACTGCAATAAATAGAAAATCGCGATAATGGAGATATTCCTGTATTAAGTTCTAAACAATGATTCATTTAGTGTAATCCATAAACTCAAAGATAAAATTAATTAATCCTTATTTAAACTTTAAATCAAAAAAAAAAATATATATATATATATATATATAGCATATTCGTTAAAAGGAATATGCAGAATATTGAATGAACACTAAAATAAATACAAAATCATAGTTTAGAAAAATTCATTTTAGGGATAAACGAGAATTTAACAATAAAGAGAATATAATTTTAGAAGAATGAAAAAAAAAAAAAATATAATAAATAATAATAAAAAGACTGAACAAAATGGTGGAACTAAACAGAGGTAGCAAAAATGATTTGTTTAAATAAATTTTGGAAATTTCAGAGATTCCAATAACTAAAGGTTGATTAATTATACTTGATTAGCAAGTTTATTTTTAATTAATTTATTGGGACACTCAGGAAACGAGTGTATACTTATGGATATTTTTTTGTTAATAAGGAGAAGTTATTAAGTCGCCCCACCAGTTCCAGCAACTCTCCTCCATGTTAGATGTATTTATAAATAATACTTGGATTCATTCAGATAGAGTTTATTTATCAGCCATAAGAAGCATTTGCCTATAAGATGTTGATTAAATTTGGTGTCTTTTTAATTTTGGCATTATCATTTGCCGATGCGAAATTACGTGAGTAAATTTCATCTCTATTCCTATTTTGAATATAACTTGCCTCTTTATGGTTTATTTTTTATTATTATATTAAAAATATATTATTTCATTTTTGATAGACAAATTTTTTTATATAAAATTTATTAAAATCAGTATTTATTAATAGTTTAGATAATTTAATGTTAGTGTTATAATTAACAACAACTCTTTTTGTTTGTTTCCTGAGTAACCCATTATAATAGCTCCTGTTACTTGGTTTAATGATTGTTGATATTGTCAACACATGAAAAATGTACTAAAATAATTAATTCAAATGAAATTTCTAAGAAAAACTAATGGAAAAGGTCATACAAGACAAAAAAATTTTGGTTCCCTTCTTTCAAATAACTATTAACTTCACTATTGGCCGAAATTATAAAAAAATAATATTTTCTTTAGATTTAGTAGTAAAGATAGTTTTGTTAGTGTATATTTATAATAAAATAATTTTAAAAACATTAGCACCCAAGACAAATAATAGTTATAGATTTTCCTCAAGGGTTGAAAAATAATTTATTGTTTATTTAATATAATATTACACTACTAGTATTTTTAATGAAAAGTAAATTTTAACTTTTTCCATTGTTTTCCACAAAATATA
>JAAAKE020161147.1:0-12028 GCA_010014785.2 Anisolabis maritima
AGAGAAACAAGCTGTCAATTTGGTTGCCTAACTTCCAGGCAAGTTGTTTTTACTTATCAATTTTTCAAATGAATTTCTACCTCATTTCTTAACCAGAATTCCATTTTATTAATTTTGAATTACAGTGTTAAAGCTAGCAAAGAAATTGGATATCAAAGTTCACTAATTTAATTTCTATTTTGCAAATAAAATTTTTCTTAAATAATAACATCGGTAGTAAAAATTCGATCGTGTCTGGTTACTGGAAGATAGCAATCCAAAATGCATTGAGCGATTATTCGGGGATGATTAAGACCGGACCAAACATGTACATTATTTATTTTCGAGGGAGATTTAATAAATACGAAGCAAATAACCGAAAACGCTTGTCATTTGGTGGTTCTGGTTTCCAATCTTGCAGTAACCAAACATGAACTAATTTCTGCAAACTTGTGTACCACAGTAACAAAAAGTTAGCCATGCCAGTGGCGTATTCACTGCCATCACCCAACCCTCAATTGGAAAATTTTCATAAATACTTGAACAAAAATCACAGGTTTAAATATAATAAGAGACACTTGCAGCATTTTCATTGCCGCAAGGAACTTGAATCTACCCTAGGGCTATGAAATTACTCGCTTCGGTCGCAACAATTTACAAATAATAATGTAAATTTATAGTTGTTATGTTATCCGATTCTAACTTAAAAATTGTGATATTTGGTAATATTTCAGCGACCATTTATGCCATGGACCAAGTTTAAAAATCTCTACACATTTTTACTCCATTTTTGATGGAATTTGTCCAAATTCGAAGTCAAAATTTTGATATTTGAAAAAAATTTTAAACTGGCCACAGACAGAGAAAATTCAATAACGAATTTTACAAAACCGTTGAAAATTTTGAGATGGTCCTTTGGCCCTCCTAAATGAAAATCCTGTCTCCACTGATTTATGCCAATTTATTTAAATAAATTACTAATTAAAATTTACCAAATAAATTTTCTAACGATATATTTTCATTGTTACAGGTAAGGACATCCTCCATTTTTGCAAATGATTCCTTTTCTTTTGTGAGTATAATTATTATTAATGAATAATATTAACCAAAACATCCAGCCTCCTAGTCGAAATTGCAAACTTTTTAAAGACATCTGGTGAAAATTTATCTAAACCAAATATCAATGGTATAGATAAATAGGGCTGGAAAACAGTATCACAATTAATAATAATAATGGAATTATTTCAAAGACTCAATACTCAGATGCTAAGAGACAAAATAAACATATAGAAAATTTAATATTATAATAATAATACGTGAAGATAAACAATTTCCCTTTAATGGGAGATCGGAACAGGAAAAATTTTTTTATAATATTATTATTATATTAAAGAAATTTAATTTCAATGACCTTACTTTCTTTTTTACTTTAATAAAAATTTACATAAATAATAATGAAACTAAAATGAGGAAATGGTGAGATTTTTTTCTTTTTAATTACTATTTGATTTTGCCTAGCCTTGAAAGGGAAATATTTTAAATAATAATAAATAAATAGTTCTATCCATATCTATTAAAATAGTGAAAAAATAAATAGTTCTAAAGACAGAGAATTTTTATTTTATTAATTTTTTAAATTTATTTAATTGCCACTAAAGATACAGGAAATCTCTAGACTAGCAAAAAATTTTATAATTTTTCTGAACTGTCAAAAATAAAACATCTTTTATTATTTTATTTATTATATTTCTGTGATTTTTCATTTTTATTTGTAAATAAAGGTAATTAATGTTGTCGATTTTTTTTTTTTGACTGATTCTGATGCTCCGCAAATTTTTCTTATGATCAAGTAATCCGTAACTTCGAAAAGATTAAGAACTTCTGAATTAGAGAAACACAGCCAGAGGGGAAGGGGAGGACTGAATTAGAGGAAGTACAAGGATGTCAGCCTTCGCTCTGAAAACTCGTGGTCGCTCACCAGATGAGAGCACTTGATTTTCTGTTATGGAAGTTGAAATTCTTCCAACTTCTCCGCGAGGCTCTTTTCCTAATTCCATACAGAAATTGTAGTTTTTTTTGTACACGAATAAATTTTTACCCCAATACACGACTTTCTCCAATACCAGAACTAATGCAATTATAATTAGAAAAAAATTCGAAAACTTCTTTAAAAAAAAATTATAAAACTAATTAGAAAACAATAACAAAAGAATAAAGCCTTTTTCTTAAGATCAACGTTTTTCATTAAACAAATTAAATTCTAATTCTGAGTGAAAGTATGTTGACTTTTTCTGAAAGATTGATTATTATTAATGATATACAACATTTCTTTAAATGTCATTTAAAAAAATAATGATTGAAGGGACAATGCAGCTATTATAGAAAAATGAAACGGATTAATCTTGAATTTTGCATTCTTGATAAGAATAGCCAAAAAACTCAACTAAATGTCAAAAAGCCGCAGAAATCAACAGGTAAACGCTCAAACCGTCAACATTCTCTTTACAATTTATTAAATAATGATGGAGGAATTGTCATAACTTAACAAAAAACTCGCAATAAATCTGGGTAATATTAATAATAATATATCAAAGTTAATAAATGACGTAATCAAAAATTAACATAATAATGCTCTAATATGTTTTTTTTTAATTTACATATATAATTTAATTTAATAATTAAATTTAAATTTAATTTACATATATATATATAAAATTTATGTAAAGTGAAATATTTTCGTGTTAAGTTGCGTTGGTTGTTGAGGTTGACTCGACGTTTCGGTTCTCGTTTTGGAGCCATTTTCATTGATGGGTTATGAAGTGATGGTGGTTGTGGTTTGTTTTTGAAGTTGTAGTCTTGCTGGCCTCCAAATTTGACCGGTGGAAGTCTCAGAAGTTTGGGTTTGACTGTGAATTCTCTTTGGGTTGATTTCGGGGCCTCAATCTGCCTACTCCCTAAGTGAAAATGTTGGCAGATGTCTCCGAGGCTTGTGTGTGCCTTTGCGATCTCAAAGTCCTCTACCTCTGCTCCAAGGGACATTGGCTTTTCTTTAACTAATAATATTATTTATATACTCTAAATTTCTTGTTGTTTTTATAATTTCGGCAATAAATGAATACTCCAAAAATTTCAAACGCAGACATTGTTCGAACGTTTCCTGGCCTTTAGCCTATTTATTACTAATTAATTAGCCCTGTCTCTTAGTGCAGAGATATTGCCTCACCAAAGGTCAGTGGTTCGCTTCATCTTCTGACCGACAAAATTTCATTTGTATTACCATATTGGTTACCAATTAATATAAATAAATAAGGACAGAGTCTAAATGGCCTCCGATGCCGAAAAAGACTTAAAAAAAAAATTAATTGTTTCGTGATGATTTCATTGTGGGGGGCTTCATTGAACTGGCAAAAAAACGAGACACCATTCCTACTTAGCAAATGGGAAAAATGCAAAATAAATACCTCAGAAATTAAATGAATTAATAATTTAATATTTATTCTAAATATTTATATAAATTTACTATTACTGTATTTTATCATAAATAAATTTATTTCTGCAATATATTATCTTTTGAATAACCATTAAGTTATATACTGTAATAACCTATAATTTATTTAGTTTGAATTTTTTCCGTGTTCATATATATTTTCCTTCTCTTTTATTTTGATTTATTTATAACTTTGTAAATTTGTTTACAATTTAAATTGAGTAGAGGGGAGCCTAGAGTGATTTAACCTCCTCCTAATAGAGTTTCCTTATTACTTTTAATCACTATTCGTATCAAAATAAATTGAACAAAGATTACCATTAATTAAACAGGCTCTACAACGGGCCTGCTTTTCTCTTGGTCCTTTTATTTTCTCATCAGAAATAGACGAGTAAGGCAAAGAAATAAGAAGAATTATTTTGAGAAATTGTTTACATTTATTAACTAATATTAATAATAATAATTCATTTTAATAACCATAATGAGGCAGATGATGTCATATTTATTTTTAATCTTGGCCCGATTTGGATTTCTCTTTTGCAATCTAAGAATATATAATTTTTTGCAACTCAAAGAGGTCAAATAAACCTGAAGACAAAACTGTTTGTGTGTGTCATTAAAATGACTCCACCTCTCTTCTCATTTCACTTTTCAATTCAAAAAGAACCGCCCTTTTATCATTTTAAATATATCTTTCATCTATATAAATTTACATCTATATGCAACAACAACAACAGCAACAAATTAGATTATTTATTATTTAACACCCAACTCTCTCTCTTTTTCTTGTTTCGATAATTTTTTATGATAAATCCAAATAACAATAGATGATAAACAATAAAAATAGAAAAATTGCAAAGTAAAGTACCATGGTCGTAAACGAGATTCTTAGAAAATATTTCAACGCACTGGGGTTAGGCAACACTTCTGGCACACTAAGGGCTGTGAGGATCGATCCTTGTCAAAGAACAAAATTTTTAATGGGAAAAAAAAAAAAATTAAATTTAAATATTTTATTTTCAAATAATATCCAAATAAAATATTATATATCCCAATGTCTTGTTCAGTAAAATCATCATAATTTGGTTTTTGAATCAAACTTGTTTGTTATTTCTGTCTTTTCAGATTTCTAAAAATATACGCTATTAAGAATTTGCATTTGCAAATGCATTTTTAAAGTAATTATTTCCTAGAGAAATTAAAAATTATTTACTTCTTAAAATACCAGTGATTTAATATTTGATATAATAGCCTAACTATATTATAATAATTGTGTCTTCTTTATTAAAGTAATTATAGCGAAATTCATTTATGATAATTTTGATTTTATTCGCAAAGAAATTATGATTGACAGTTTTTTTAAAGAATAAAAAAGGTATCTTCTAAATTTTATCTTTATAAATAAAGGCAGGATCTAGTATACTATTTATTTTTGTTTCTCCCTGCCTTCATTTAAATATAAAAAATTTCTTTTATTCTTTAAAAGAGTGTTAAGCATAATTCCAAAATAGAAATTTTCTTAAATGATAATAAAATATTTTAAAATCAAATGAATTGCTTGTAAAAATTTGTTTCAATTCGTATTTTAGACGATATTTTTCCATAAAATAGATCCAATAATCGTTTATCGAAAAAGTAAATTTAGGTAAGAAATGTCATTTTAAATTTTCTAATAATCATAGAGCACAGAAATAGGTGAATTTTTTCGCAGAAAAACCTTATATCATAAAAGAGGGAGAGCGATAACAAATTTTTTTAAGACTTTTCGGCATCTGAGGCCATATAGATTTTCAAACGATATATAATATACAAGATTATGATACATATAATCCAGGCATATGAATTTACATTAATTGGTCAATAAATAAATTTTTGTCGGACTGCCTGGGATCCGAACCCACATCCCTTGGCTTTGAAGTTGTCAATACTGACCATGTCACTATCTATAAACTCTCGGCCACTGGGGGGGTGCGGGGTGGTACGATAACAACATAACATGTTAATAAACAAACAATATTTTTAATTCAATAAAATATATATACATAGAAAGAGATGGAGAGATTTGCGCTATAATTTAATAAAGAAGACACAATTATTATAATATAGTTAGGCTATTATATCAAATATTAAATCACTGGTATTTTAAGAAGTAAATAATTTTTAATTCCTCTAGGAAATAATTACTTTAAAAATGCATTTGCAAATGTAAATAATAAATATATAATTAGATCGCATACACCACAGTGAGGTGTATCCAGGGGACTCGGGTCCGATGTTCTCTCCGCGATACTCAATTTTCTTTCTCTTGTATCTAGCCATCTCATACTATATGGATAAAGTAAAAAAAATCTGGTGCTACACACATCACACAACTTTCTCTTTTATAAGGGAAAAGTAGGCTGAGTGATGGGCTGCCACACCAGATTTTTTGCATCCTGCCCCCTAGGAGGTAGTCGTGCAAAAAGGACAGACAATTTAATCGAAATCGTTAGAATAGTTTAAGAGAAATTCACAAAAAAGTTGGCGCCCAACAATTTTGAAGGTGATAGGGTTAATAAATTTCAAATATCATCTAATAAATAATTAAAATATGAATTTTAAGCAAAATCGCTACAGCGAGTTTTGAGAAAATCAAAAGAAAAAAAAAAAGTATATATTCAACAGTCAAGTTCTTGTACTCTATGGCCAATTTTATTCAAAAGCTTTGCGACGCTTAAATATAAAATTTCAGCCATGAGCCTCTTTTCGTTTTTGAGAAATCTTGTTTACACACACACACACACACACACACAGGTCAATTTGCGAGACCCATCTTTTTAACACTCAAAACGTGTATTTCCATTGAAATCTCGACATGGATTTTTTTTGCGATCGCACTTTATATTTGGTCTTCGTTGCCCGCGAGACGTTCAAGTCACGAAATCCTCTCTTCGCCGCTTGATGTCCGTTAGGGTTTAATTATTTAATACAAACAAATATAAATTATATTATTTATAGTATTTTAAAACTTTTAACTCTTTCGAATATTAAAACCATCATTTAATTTATTTCAATTTAGAATGGTTTATTTTTTAATATTCTCAAAATAGTAAATAGAAATATAATTTTGTAGCAAGTTAAAAAGCGAAATTAAATGACTGAGTGATAATGATAGGTTATGTTTTTATGTTTTTCCTTATTTTAGTTTAATTTATTTAATTCCGTACTTGTAAAAATATTTAAGTATAGGGTCTTCCAATAACGTGTGTAATTTTAATTCGTTTTCCACAACTTGACTAGGTCAAAACAATGAGCACGACTTGTGCTCGAAACGTTACTCATTTGCTGAACTTTCTTTTTTATAATTACAGTTGTACAATGAGACACGAGGGCCCTAACATTCGAGTTTTTCGAGATACTAGCTGTCACCTGTGAAATACGTATTGCGATCGCCAAAAAAATCGATGTCCAGATTTCAACCGAAATACACGTTTGAAGGTTCCCTGAGTCTAAATTGGCCTCGCAAAATGGTCTCTCTCTCTCTCTGAACAATTTCTCAAAAATTTGTGCTATTTCTTAGATTTTTAATTAGTAAATAGAACAAATATATTAATTATTGATATTCCCTTCATTTTCAACGTAGACCTTTGAGGAAGGCAAGCATTGGTTGCCGAAACCAAAATTCAGGTGAAATTATAAATAAATTTAATTTTGGGCTTTCATTTACCAATTATCAATCTTAGGAAATTTATTACAATATATAAACGTACACATTAAAAAAGAATTATAAAATTTTAAAATTTTTCATTCTGCTCCCAACTTAATTGCAGTAGAAACTCGATTATCTGGACTAATTGGGACCAGGAGTCCGGATAATTAAATATAAATTTTAAAAAATTTGAAAAACCTGTAGAAATTTTTAAAAAAAATTAAATATTTTTAAAGGGTAAAAACGATGGATTCCTTACGTCCGGATAATTGAATTGAATTCGTTTCTACTTGAAATGTTTACAAATTTAATCACTAAATCTTGGAAAGATTTTTAAATAACTCATTAGTAGAAAATTGAAAGATCATCACTTAATAAAAATTTTTAAAATCTTAATTCCTTTCTCCATGGCTGGAGTTAATTTTTTGAAAATTCCTCATACAAAGTAGGCAGAGAGAATTGCAATTATTTTATTGATCTATTGTTAGTTAAGAGCGTCTTAAATATTCGTTATAACTATTCACTGATTCAATGGACAGGATTTTCCTGGGGTGTTTAAACGAACAGTATTTTTGCATATAACGGATTAACTCATGAATAACGGAACTGATTGTTAATGGGATTTTCATCATACTCCATATTTAAGCTTCCATTACTAAGTGATCAACTTTTATTTATATCAATAAATATTATATCATTGCATTATATTTCTCGAATTAATATATATTATATATGTTTAGAGTCTATATGACCTCAAGTTAAAAAATAATGACGTAACCACCACCATCGTTTGGAGAAGAGTTCTTGTAAGAGAGAGAGGGAGTAGGGTACCTGCCGATGGGCAGGCGTCATCAAGAGAGGCACATGCCCGAGGCGACCTTGACTTTGGAGTCATTTCCCATGACGAGTTGCATCCTCCTTCTCCTCTCCACTTATATTCTTTATGTACTTCTTTCATAAATCGCCAAATTATATAACATACACGCCAGCATATACATATATATATATATATATATATACTAACAAACTTATAAATCAACATTAATAAATAATTTATACGTTCGTTTTTTTATTTGAAGATGAAATAGAATACAAATTACTTATTTGTTTTCGATATCTTCATTTTGATTGATTTATTTTTTTTAGTTTTTAACAAGACAAAGATAATTTGCACCAGGAAGAACGAAATGTATGCATATAATTAAACCCTTAAGCTCATTATTTCATCAGGGGGGGGGGGAGGGTGCTGAGACGAAAACGTGTCGTGCCGTGTTTACCTTCTGAAGGAACTCCCATTGAATCCACTCAACAGGATTTTTATTCAAATCAATTTATTTAAAGAAAACAATCTTCAAGGATGAAAGGAGTAGAGATTACGTTAGGTGAAAGAAGTGCGAATAAAGAATTTCTTAAGGCGTTTTAGATTCATTGCTCCAGAGCGGACCTCGCAAGCACAGTTGCTAATTTTTAGGAAGATTTTACAACGGAGCTTGCACCTGGGGCGGAGGAGGTTGGGAGCAATACATCTGGTCTTTGGTTCACTCTCATTTTTTTAAGGCTGTTTGCTTTCGTTTCAGACTATGCAAGTAATAGCGCTTGGGGGGTCCTCTGGTTCAATGAATCAAAATCTACTTAGGTAGAATTATAAAACAGGCGGAGAATTTAAAAGTAAATTCTGATTTATAAATTTGAGATCTCTCTTTGTAACATGCGGTGAATAAATTCGTTCGTTTTTTGCTTGCTGGAAGGTAGACAACCCAAATGACCAACGGAATATTTCTATTAATTGCTCTTTGATTTTTCTGAAAATTAACAAGCTAGGATGGCTAGTCCACTCTATCAGGGCTCTGGAGTATTTAATCGATAACTCCATTAGGGGCTTTGTCATTCCTTCCAGCAACTAAATACGAAGTAATTTCTGCAACTCATAGTATATGAAAGAAATTCATTCCATACCCAAATTTTATTTAAAATTTAATCATACTCTCTCTTGCCCGAATGGGGATTACAACTTCATTTTTGTATATAGTAAATGTGTTAACTCAGGAACCAATGACCTAATTTTGATGCTATTCCTTTTATTTCCAGTGAAGGCAACGATTTATTTATTTTTTCTGTTTGAATCAAAATTTGTTTTATTTCTGTTTATTAATTAATTTTTTTCCTTTGTTTATTCTGTTAATGTCTAACAAATTATAATTGTCTAATGTTTAATTCAATGTTTGTATTCTAATTGATGATTACTCTTTAAAACACATACACAAACACACATAGAGTTAATGTTCACTTATATAATTCGATTATAATTTCTTGTTGGTTTATAGTTCACTGGCCTCCCTTCCCCTTTCTCCATTCTCCTCACTCTTATAAGATTACGATGATGTCATTAATCACGTGATCACCTCCTAGGTCACTCTCACTCGCTCCACCTTAAGAATTATTTAATTATATACGACTAATAAGAGGGGGAGGGCGTGTCATATTTGCCATCATCTTAAAAAATATTTATTTATTATATTTTTTTAGTCTTTTTCGGCATCTGAGGCCATTTAGACTCCGTCCTTATTTATTTATACCAATTGGTAGCGTATATAATATAAATAAATTTTTGTCGCTCAGGATGGGAAGCGAACCTCTACCTCTGCACCAAGGGACAGAGCTATATATAAGTTTAAAAACTAGTCTAATCACAACAATGACATTAATTCTCGAAATTATCCACCTATTTTAACTATTCTTTTTTTTTTTTTTTCATAAATATCATATCTTCTCCGAGGTTTCGGTTGAATTGATAAAATAACTTTGTAAATTATGTACACCTTCCCCCAATTTACACGGTGTTTTTTTTTTTAATACCTATTCGTTTTCATATTTATTTTTAAATAAACGTTTGGTGCGCATTTGGAGTCAGTGGCTCAGACGGATAAGCTGTGGATTACGAATCTAGAGTATGAAAACAGCTCGGGTTCGAGTCTGGCTTGCCGTAATTATTTCCAACTTTGCCATCCTGGGGTAGGAGAGAGGGAGATAATCTCACCTCTCAAAAAGTGGTATCACAATAGGCCATTATTGGCCTATGTGGGTCTCCCCAATGGAGGGAGGCAACCACCTAAACCGAACCTAGCCTTATCTTGGTGCGCATTTATAGTTGGAATAGGATTAATATTAAAAAAAAAAATAAAAATTGTATCGGGGACATACTCGTTAAGATATAATATTTAAATTATTTCTACATAAAATACACTTTATGAAAAATTTGGTAGAAATTAATTAATAGTTGTGATATATATATAAAGCATATATACCCAAAATATTTTTGTTTTTTTATATAGATTGTCCCATTTTTTCGTTTTCCCCTCATCAAAAATGACTCTGCACTCACTTTCAAAGACCAAGATCCCACCGGCTCTCTTCCTCTTCATTTTTACATTATTTTAAATTTCTTTTATTAAACATTTCTGGCACAAAAGGGTTTCATGGAATTTTCCAGAAACCAAACGTCTGGATTTTTAGACAGGGGGCGGGTACACAAAATAATTAAGATATCAATTACTTTTCTCGTTAAATGCAACTCCTCGTTCTCTTTTGCGTTTCGTCATCATCTCCGTGGCCAAGGACTCAGCAACCCTAAAAGACTTGACCAAAAAAAGATAAAATAAGGAGTGTAGGATCCGGGTTGCAGCCTTGTGCCCTCTATTCGTTCGCGGATCTTTGCAATTGGGTTAAATGCTTGCAAAAAATGTCTCTCATTCCTCTAGGGCTCATGCTATTATCTCAAATATTTAGTTTTAGATATTGTGTAACAATCGACTGGGCTTTCTCTTCAAAAGGAAAAAAAATTAATAAATAAATCGATAATGATGATAAATGGATTCATTTTAAAATTGTCATTATCTCATTTAATTAATCTTTGTAGGAAAAACTTTAATATTGGAATGGAATTTGAAGATATTAGAATTGGTAAAATATTAATTAAATATTCTCACTTTAAATTTGACATGCTTAAAAGCAATTTTGTTATACAGCACCTTTAGTTTTGCCTAATACGGTATATTATCCTTTTTCAAATCATTAACCTTTTTTTGGCAAAAAATAAAATACAAATTTAAATCAAAATATTTTTCCGAAGAAAATATATTTTTATTTTAAAAATAAAACTTTATTATTCCATATGTACTTGTTTATATGTTTCGGCTATGTATTCCAACTTTCATCAGGACAAAAAATTAAAAAATATTTCTAAGAATCTACTTATATACAATAATATAATTTACTAGATACATTTCGATTTTTTTTTTTAAATAATGGCCAAGCAATTAGGGGTACTTCCCGATGAGATAGAGCGCGAAAATGTTCTTCTACTGATTAATTTGTTGTTTAAATAACTAAATTTCTAATTCCTCCTTATAGAGATAATATTAAATTTCCTCAGTCATATATTTTACATATTTTTTTCTATTTTTTCCTTTTTTCTCTACCCTTTGAGCTATTTAGGTCACTGATCAAAATTGCTTTTTAGAGGAATAATTCATATTAAGATTTGGAATTTATTTATTATATTATTATACTAATATTAAGACAAAATTCTAAGCAAAATTACAGATAAGGCGCCTCCTCTTTTGCGTTCTCTTCCTTTTTTTTCCTAGTCTTTTGACATCTGAGACTATTTAGACTCCGTTCTTATTTATTTAAACCAATTGGTATGTTCCCTTTAGAAGTAAACTTTTTTTTTCGGACAAACCCCATCTCCTAACACGCACTGAAGTTGATGTCTGTCATGCAAGTCGAAATATTTGCACAATAAAGAATATGAGGTGGAGCGATACATTGCTGGCTTTCTCTCCATTAGTGAATATTTGATATTGAATTTCGAG
>JAAAKE020161169.1:0-12027 GCA_010014785.2 Anisolabis maritima
AAAAAAAAATAATAATAATAATGATAAAAAAATCGCAGGATTAAAATTTGAAATTGTTAAATTTATCTATTCCTTATATAGGAAATTCCAACCAAATAATTTCCCTTTAATAATACTTTTTATCGCTTGTACTAGGCTTTAAATACTAACACTTATATTCCAGTAAATGAGAATGCTAAATATCATTCCATTATGATGATAATACCAAAAAAAAATTTATGACCTTGAAATTTTTTCTTTTTATAACTAATAAATCTTCTTAAAAGAATTGAACATTTTCAATCTTCAAAATCCTCAATTAAATTTAAATTTTTCCTTATTTTATTCATTAATTAATGGCTTTGAAATAAAAGCAAAACAAATTTAATGATTTTTTTGTTGGTCATCATTTCAAATAAATTGCGTTGGGGAAAAAAAAAGTTTTGGTAATTTTTTTTTTTTTTTTTGATAAACAAAAATCTCATTAAAGAATGAAAATAAATAAAATATATTTTTTCAAGGATAGAAAAGAAGAAATAATTTGTCAAATTTTCACGAGATATAGAGAGAGAAAGAATAAATTTCGTTCAAATTAAATAAAAATAATAATGAAGTGTTTTTTTCTACGAGGAAATTTTAAATTAGCGAATCGACAAACGACTAAAATTATTACCAAATTTTTTAAGCGAAATAAATTTATATGATCAAATATCATAAATAGCTTGCATAAATTAGTTCGTAATTGCTTGCTGGATGATAGGCAACCCAAATGACCAATTCACTAATGAATTTTTCTAGTTTTGTATGAATGCAGTTTAAAAAAAAATTTAAACTTCCATTCCAGAAATTTTAAATTATAGAGCCCCTTACATAACCACTCTAACCAATCATGTCCCCGATTTTCCAGCTATAGGGGAGACTATTAGTTCATCATTATGGTGGTGTTGCCTATATACAGGCGTATTGGTATTACTTCAAAGTTGAAGTTCTATTTCTGCAGCGTTACTCGATCGTTCGTTGTCTTACTACACGGTATCAGGTTTATAGGGAAATCTCATGACTTTATTGTCATTTTTTATCTCTGGCGGATGGGGAATATTGACTCGAAAATTTTTTTTTTATTTGCAATTTGCCATATTCAGTTAAATTAGAGAATAACCTATCCGTGACATTTCTTGTTTTTCAATCAGTAAATTGTTTTGGTTCGTTTATTCTTTTATACTAAAAAAAGAATTTGATTTTTTTTTTTAATGGCCTATGTATTTCTTTATAAAATTTTTTATAAATGAAAATAAATTCTTTTCAACCTCTTAAAAGCGATCAAATAGAGAGAGAGGGAATTTGTCTCTGGAAACAAGTTTAATAAATTCATTTAAAAAAATTGTGTTTGTATTTGTTGAACCTTTTATCATGTGTCTGTCTGTCTCCAGAGTGATCCTTGTCCGTCTACCACCCTCGCATTCCAAACACATTAGTAGAAAAGAATACACTGACCTTGGAAACCAAAAAAAAATATTAAAGGCTTGTCACCTAATTCAGTATTTTATGGTCAACTTTAACTGTCCCTTTTTTGATGCATTGGTAGAAGTCTCGTTTCATGTACTATAGTGTAAAGGTCAGTGCTTTATTTCTTGTCCTAAGCGATAAAAATTGTTTTCTTTTTTTTTGGCTACCAATTAATATAAATAAATAAGGACGGAATCTAAATGACCTGAAATACTGAAAAAGATAAAAAAAAATTTCTCTTTGAACTTATTTTATAAATATACATAAAAAATATATGGAAATAATTCCAGACATTCTATAGTGTACATTCCATGAAACTTTAAACAAAAATCGATCAACCGGAAGTGACAATAATAAGATTTTTTCAAATTTTCTTTAAAGTTGTTTATTAAATTTTATATATCAATGATTAATTAAAGTAAGATAAAATTTTGGTTTAAAAATTCAAAACCCCTGAAGGGAACTTTACTCTTAATTTTTTATCTTTATTTTGTAATAAATTATTTCTCAAGTTATCTATATATGGTAAAAGTTATTCTAAATTAAATTTTAAAATAAAATTCATTTATATATTAAAAAAAAAAAAACGAGCCGTTTTTGAAATTTAGAGAATTTTCGAAATAAATAACAACCTAAAAATAATGTATATCAGATACTTAGATAATTTATAAAATTCCCTGGGTGGTACTGCAAAATTGAACTCCCAAATGTTAAATAAAAATATTAGTTCAGGTTGGTTAAAGTTATTAACAATGTATTAGAAAAAAAAAAAAGTAAAAAGTAATTTTCTCTGACATTTCACATTCGTGTTTGCTCTTTTTAGAGTCACAGATGAGTAAAGCAAACACACAGAGAGACATTCATTTTAGTCGGTAATTAAACCAAAATCTGCCATCTCTCTCTCTTGTATGGGTTGAGGTACAAATTGTCCCTCAAGCTAAAATGATTAGCCAAATTTACATTTCATATCATATAATGATAGGTAAACTCATGATTACCTTTCTTCCCATAAAAGGACATCATCTCTCTTTCCTCTTTCTCTTTTGATATATTGTTTGTTTATTTTTATTTTTTATTATCTATATATGAAATATATAGTGAGAAAGTATTGAGATCGCAAAAAAAAAAATCGAAACCGAGATTTCAAAGCAAATAAACGTTTTGAGATTTCCTGAATCTATAAAAATGGGTCCCTCTGTGTGTGTATGTGAACAAGATTTATCAAAAACGAACCTGAACTTTATATTTAAGCTAGGGAACCTTCGGTAGGCTGACAACTCGAAGCTTTTGAATAAAATAGGCCAACGGTTAATAGTAATTTACTGAGGTACTTTTTTAATTTTTTTCATTTTCTCAAAATTCGCTCTAACGATTTTGATTAAATTCTTATATAAATTATTTCTTAGATTATCTTTTAAATGTATTAACCACCCTCCACCGCACATTTACCCTTGTACGTTTTTAAGTTTTTTGAAAATTTCTCTTAAACCATTCTATCAATTTTAATTAAATTGGATATACATATAATAAATTAGAAAATATTTAAGATATTCTTATCATTTTCTACCTATAAATAGAGTGAGACCCTCAATTTAAAGGCTCCTTAACAAGCTTGGGCATGATGGGCCACGCGCACCTCGCTTGCGCAGCTAACTGGCCACTGTCATCTTTCGGAAAACAAACAAAGTGCGAGTCATATGAAATTCTAATTTATTAAACAAAATAAATTCAAGTTGGCTCAGCTTTCCTTACCTTATGTAAGAGAAAGTTGTGTGATATCCGTTTAGTCACACCATATTTTTTATATCATTTTATTATTTATTTCCATCAACAAATCAAGTTAAAGCGTCAAATGTACATTTATAAATACAAATTCTTAAAAATTCATAATTCTTGTTATAAAATACAAATAAAAATTTTATTTTGGAATGTTCCTATCATTTATTAGATAAATATCTATCTCTGTGTGGATTTTTTAATTAAAAAAAAATCAATACTAACGTAAAATATACGACTCCATAATGACGTACAGAGGGTAGGGGAGTAGTGTCAAGTGATAAACAAAATATTCTCCAATAAACTCAAATGATTGAAGATGCCCCCCCCCCACCCGGGGGGGGGGGGACTTAATAAATATCGTCGAAGTCACATGAAATCTCCGTGAATGAGAAGTTACAAAAAAGAAATTCTAAAATATCATTATTGCGACAGTCCCTCTTTATATAAAAGCAAGAGGGGGGGAAATTATAGATAGGAAATAAAGTAACTTCAACGATATATGACAATGGCTTGAGTGGTATGTCTCCGAGCGCTAAAGAAGTACCCCATAAGTTAATTTATTATTATTATTATTATATTATTAATTGGATAATTATAAAACACTTTGTGTTTAGTAATCATAAACATAAAATTATTATATTCTTATACTTTTAATATTCTTAAAAAATAAAATTTCTATTCAATATCTTAATAACTAAAAAAGTATTAAACTACTAGTAACAGACCTATTTTATTCAAAAATTGCTGAAACGACTTAAGTCGTAATAAAAATATAATATAAAATATATATAAAATAAAATATATTAATATACATGATGGCCCAAAAGTCAGTTTACATTGTAACTAAATTGTATTTTAGGACCATCCTGTATATATAATAAATATAAAATTTGGGCTCTGGACTCTTGAGTCCTCTTAGCGATACGTTTTATTTATTTATTTTTTTTTTTTATAAAGTATCCCCCCTTCCTCCCCAACAAGCCTTGGGTACTACTATCTTAATATGCTCAAAAGGTTCTCTTCTTTTTTAAGTAAATGTTTTTATTCCCTCGGGAACCTATCCGAAATTCAACTTCATCTCTCTTTCTCTCTCCGTCATTTATTTATTTATTATAGATATATGGAAGGTAGTAATTTCAGAAATCCATAATTTAACTTTCTAATAACCTGGATTAGTAATTGAGATCAGAAAGAAGAGGAGGTGGCTGTCTAAATAAGATGAATATATTACTCGCAGGTCATCGTAATTCTCTCCAAGAGAGTGAAATACAAACACCCTCTGGGCTCACGTCTCTCTCTCTAATTTCAATCTGTCTAATTAATTCAGAAATCATCATCTTAAATATGGATTTTTCTTTTAAAATAAAAATTAATTTTTTTTTTAGATTTTTATGTAAATTTTATGAAAAGACGTCCACCCATAAAATTTCATCTTCCCTGAGGCTTACACATAAGAGTTAAAATTCAATGCGTACTATACCTAACCATAATTCCCACTGGAATCTGAATTAATTCAAGTCAACTCTAAAAAAAAAACCCTCCGGCGCGCATGCGTCGAAATGAGGGGGAAAATACAAACACGTGCTCGGATATTTCCCCTTCAACGCAATTCTTTCTTCTTAAATAATATAATTTAATAAGGATTGTGTTTTTAAAAGACATGACCTAGATATCAAATCGAAAAAAAAAAAAATAAAAGATTGTGTGGTTTTTTTATTCATATTTATTTCAATTAATTTATTCGTTTATGAGTTTAAAAAGATAAATATATCCTTTGCAGGGTGATTCAAAATACGCGCTTGTTTGGAACCACCAGTCATTTTTTAGTTATTCGGTTGACATGACTGTTTTATCACTTTTGTTATCTATTATAATTATGAAGTGTTTTTTTTTTGTTTATATTGCCATGGAGTTGTAAATTATCAAGCAACGCGTTTTAATCGTGAAAACAACGGAGAGCCTACTGTTTTTTATACTGATTGGTAAACCTGTTTCCGTTAACTGCAAACAGTTGATTCGCCTTATTTCGACTATCTGACAGTTCTTTTTCTGTTTTAATAAAACGTTTTCACGATTAAAACGGGTTGCTAAATAATGTATTGTTCCATGACAGCAAATAAAAAAAAAAAGAATTCAATAATACCAGTTGGGAGTTATAATAAATAGATAACAAAAATGATAAAACATTCGAACTATAAATAGCGGGAGATTCAAAACCGGCGCGTTTATTAATCTAAAATTTACTCTATAAAAATAAAACAAATCATCAATTGAGATCAGTATTGACATTCCCCTTCTCTTTCTAAGGTACCATTTAACCTGTTTAATCTCGCGAATCTAATGATTCTACGAAAGTGTAATATATTTATATATTTATTTATTTTTATCTTGTTTTTTTGTGATCCGAAAAAGTGATTTCTCTCTCACACTTTTTTTTTTATTTCAAGCTCAATTTTACCTGGAAATAAAATTCCCTTTCTGTTGGGTTAAAATTATTAAAGACAAAAGAAAACATTTCTTAAAAGTCATAAAATAGTAATAAAACAATTGCTAAATATAAATGAAACAGGCAGTACTTAGTGAAAATAATTTCGTTTTTATTAGTTTTATTCTACGTTCTTCACGGAATTTTATTTTATATTCGTTGAAAATTTATAAATTTTTTATATAATTAATTACAAATAACCACTAAATAATTATAACTTCAAAAAAATTATATACATATATAGAATAAGAAAAAAGTTTGTACTCAATCGGGCCTTGAACCAGGATCCTTTAGTTGTGTATATTAATATCCTTCCCCTTTTCAATTTTGGGTTCTTCCAGTATACCTAAATAATAGGCATAAATATATGTATTTATTAATATTTAAAATAATTAAATACCCATAATAAATGCCCCTTAGGACGTAATCCAAAATATGAACTTTTTTCAAAAAATAAATAGACTAAATAGATTTATTCTGACTTCCCGAGAAGCACAAATCTTCGATGGCTATGTCCAAACAAATACTCTGTAACAATAAAATATATCACAAAATTCCAATTTTTTTTTTATTGGGAGCTAAAATAATTTAAATAAATTTTATCAGTGAGAACGGGAAGCGAATCACAGTCTTAGATAATGTAATATGGGCTTTATGAGACAGGGGTTAAAAAAAAGTTCGAAGCCCAATTTAATATTTACTTTCCATATGCGTCATAATGTTTTAAATAACCTACACTTTCCTTATCAACTCCTCTATTTTTTTTCATTTTAAAGATTAATAAATAAATTTATTCTTGACTTCCTGGCAAAAGTCTTCGATGGCTAGGTCCAATAAAACCCCTTAATGCCACGTTACCAGAATCAAATAAAATCAATTTACGTTAAGGACATTACATTTTTGAGTTGTGACAGTTTTCTTTCAATGATATGATGGTGTCTCTAATACTGAATGGGTAAAGAAAAAAAAACAGAAAAAGGATAGGTTTTTGCACCAGAGCCTGACTATAACTACACGTTTAAACCAAGAAAATATTTCTCTAATATTCTATAGTACTTCTATTTCCATTTTATTAAGATTTATTCTTTTTCTTCTTATTGGAAAAATTTAATTTTTCCCATTCATTTTACTTTCTTTTATTAAATTCAGATTAACAAGATAAATCTAATAACAAATTTACTAAAAAAACAATGAAGTCAACCTCCAAAAACACTTATAAATAAAAAATATAATATCTTTAAAAAATACACATAAAATTTAATAAAAAATTTATTATTTTTTATGATCATTTGTTTTAATAATTCGCAAATCTCTCTCTTTCGTTTTTAGACGATAAAATCGCATCTTAAACAACGCTTCTATCTTCCATATCTAAGATATTAAAACAAAAGCTATCTTATTAAATTTGTATGTATGTACACACACACACACATATCGGCAACAAATTTTCAAAAGTCATGAATCGAATATAAAAATAAACTGGAAACGATTTTCAACTTAAAGACTGGCTTTAGATATAATTATATTGTTACGATGAGAGAAAGAAAATGATTTTTCAGTCAGAAATTTGACCCTTGTAGGAAGAGCAATTTAAGGCTAATTAGGCTTCATGTTACTTCAGATAATACTTATTATTAGCGTCATTAATTTGTAGCTTTTCATTTTTATAATTTTAAACAACTTGTACACTTTATTAATTATATGATAATTACTATTTAATTTTAATAATTAAATAAAAATTTTTATAACAAGAGAGAGAGGTTTGGATCCAGTCCGACCAAAATTCAGTTCAATTCAATCAATTCGATATCGATTGGTCTAAATAAATATGCTTGGATAATTATATCTTAATAAATATATATATCGTTAAAAGTATGACTCAAGATACTGAAAAGACAAAAAAACCTATAAAAGATTTTTTCTAAATTTTTAATGATCTCCTGAGTATTAGAGAACCTGAAAACAAGTTGAAATATCATCATTTTTTTTTTTTTTTTTGCGATCTCTTGATTCCTTATATTCAAAATAGGGTACCCCGTTTTGTCCAACTATTTTTTTTTTTTTTTGAAAATTAACATGATACAAGTTAACTGAATAGATTTTTAAATGAAATTATCAGTGTTTTAAATACAATAAATAATCTTAGATTGAAACATTATATTTACTATTACGTTGGTGTCTGTTGATACCATGTATTAATCATATAAAAATAACAAAAAAAATCGCACTGATTGAGAGAGAGGAAATAATTCATTCAGACTCCACAATTATTTGTACTTTTATTTATCTAATTCAGCTGTTATCTGTGAGATAGCATCATCCAAAAAAGACAGGAGTACCCCGTTTTGTCCGATTATCCTTTTATTCAGATTTCCTCTACGTTAAGAAAGAGAATAATTAAGAAATTAATATAGACGATGATATAACTGGAGTAAGGTTAAAGATGTTATAACGCCCTAAAGGCAACATTGAATATATTATTTGTAATAGTTTATATACCTATAAAATATATTGTATTGTTGTGTGGTTCAGCTGTGAAGATAGTCTTAACAGAAATGTTAGCATATAAAAAAAATTAATAATAGCTGCTATTCCTTTTTCTTCACCTTCTAGGAAATCAATCATAAAAAAGTTGCACAACTTTCCCGCACTTTTTAGCCATTATTAACAATATATAACAAATATTGGGGGAGGGGGGGGTCTTTTTTTTACCGTCCCTTTAGTACCGATCAGCTTCAAATTTTAATACCTTCTTAGTCTCTAGTAGGGTAGTAGTAATAAACTTATTAAGTTTCATTTTTTTCTGACGAGTGGTTCCAGAAATATAAGTCAAAATAAAATCTACACACATATACATATAAGCATATAAAATTTTTTGCATTTTGGAGTTAAACTTTTCATGCTCATTTCCTTATAATAGTGCGGGAAATTTTATCCTATTTCTTTTTATTTTCTAATAGAATTAATTTCAAGGAATGTCACTAAAATATTTAATGAAGACATCACAAAAAACCCGAAATGTTCGGTGAATTAATTTTATATATTCGTTAAGGTTCAGTCGAGGCACGTGTGGACCACACGCAGTCCTGGTGCAGTATGTCCCTCCGTCTGCATCTCCGCTGATTGTCTGTCGCTTCTTTAATTTTTTTTTTTTAATCGATAATGAATTTTTTCTCTAAATAAACGTCACGTTTGTTTAAGATTATGATTCCATTTGAATGCTTATCGGGAATCTTATCTTTGATTCGAGAAAGTTGAGACGGAATCTCCAATCAGATCGACAGATAATCCAGAAGAGATAAGGAGATGGGGTTTTTTGTTTTTAACTTGTTCAGAAAAAAAAAAGAAGCCAGATCAGCCAGGTGGCTTCTTACTCAATCTCTTTTACATCGAAGCGGTTTATTTTTAAATTAAAAAATTTTCACTTTGGAATTATTTTTTATTTTTTGTGGACCTTGCAATCCCTTAGTCCACTAACAAAAGTAAAAAATAATAAATTTTATATATAATATATAGATCTAAAATAATAATTTTTTAAAATTTTTAATTAATATTTAACTCGCCAAAAAAAAGTGCTTGAACCGGGGATCAAACTCTCACTTTATGATCAAGCGTGCTAACCACTACACCACCATGGCTGCCAATCGGGACTCGGGCTTTTTATTAGGTAGTGGTTAGCACAATTGATCGTAAAAAAATTAACAGGTTAAAAATATTTATTGATTAAACAATGGTCAAATTATAAGTAGTGGAAAATATTTTATATGAGCTGAAATCTGAAAAATTAATTTTAATGCAATGAAATTAAAAAATTGACTATTTTTGAATCAAAAAAACTCCTGAATAACTTCAATATTTCTCCCTCTTTGTTAATTAAAAGAATCAACTAAATTGGTTGAAAAACAACTAAAATTTTTTATCGTAGTTAGATGTTTTCTGATTAAAAATGTTTGACCTATTAAAATTTTTTATTGGAATGTTTTCTGATTGGTTAAACATATTTAGCCAGAAAACCTAACCAAAAATTTTTTAATCAGTCTTTTTTTGCTCGTTAACCGATTTAAAAAATTGAAATTCCAGGTCCCATTTTGGAGGCAAAAGAACGTAATAAAATTTTTTTAATTATTTACTTATTGTTTGAATTCAAATCATTATAATAGCTCCTTAACAAAATGGATCGACAAAATTTTCCCTCTCTACATTTTCTTTCTTTATTTAAGACCTATAATCACCCAATTTGGTGTAATTTGTTTTACGAATGTCAAAAGGTCTCACTCCACCTGACATACCTGGAATATATTTGTAAACAATGAGACATATTTTTTCTCGCTCTAATACAGGCGGATTATCCTCTTTACTTCTCTCTCCATCATCATTTCCCTTTCACATGGTAACACAATTACTTTCCAATCCGCAAATCCACAAAGAAATTATAATTAAAAGAAAAATTAAGGGAATATTAACTAGGAAATGGAGGATGGTCAGCCAGGAAAACAATTTTTGGTCGACGTTTCGGACCCCCTCTTGTCCTTTCTCAAGTCTAAAAAATTCTCAAAGGTCACCTGAAGAGCATGTGATGATTGGCATATATTTCAATTTAGAGCTAAAAATGATTATTAATCGGATATGCATAATTTAAATAAATATTAAAAAAATTTTCAATATTAATGGAGCCATATTTAATTATCTTTATCATACTGATATAGATTTATACTTTTATAGTTCTAGTTTAATATTGGTAAATTATAATTGTAAAACAAAATTCACAAGTTTAGGGAAAATGACTCGCCTGTACTTTAAAAATAATATTATAAATAAAAAATTTCTGATGGCCTTGACTCTCACATTACATTTTCTTTTTTTTTTTTTGTTTTCAAATTTCCATTCTCAATTTGGAATTTATACAAATTCTCTTTCAAGAGAGAGAGAAAGAATTTTAATTAAAAAATTTAAAAAGAAAAAAAAATAAAAATAAATAAATTTCATCTTTATTTAAATAAAAAATAAATTATTTTATGCCAATTAATGAAAAAAAAAAACAAAAAACAACGTTTCGATGAAATTTATCAGGAAAATATTTAAATATGGAGAGAGAGGGAACTGGTCGTAATGGTCATAAGTCATAAATTGAATGAGGAGGGGAGGGGACATTCTTACTTCTGGACATACTTACGACGTACGTACATCGCTGGAGAGGACCATTATCGAAAATTCAATTTAGAAATGTATATGAGATTTAATTGAATGGGATTCTTATTTATTCCAGACATGGAGTTATACCCTTTGAAATCTCTTTTAATTTTATTTTTATTTATAGTGTTATGAAGCTGCAAAAAAAAAAACTCAATTTTAAAATGGAAATCATTTATATTAAAATTATTATTTTTATTTACTAACCAGCGCACGAAAAAGGAATACGATATCAAAATTTTCAGCAGGAGTAGGAGAGGATCTCTCTATATATTTGTAAAGGGCTTTTTTTAAGTCTTTTTCGGCATCCGAGGCCATTTAGACTCCGTCAGTATTTAAATTAATTTAGAGCGAAAATAATTTAATAAATTGGACCTTGAAGTAGATATCTACATCTGCTCTAACGGAGAAATTTCAACAAACAAAAAACAATCTCAACAACACGAAATTCAAGGAATCTTTTTTTCTATTAAGACGTCATTTTAAAGTTATTCAATTAGTGGAACTCTTTTTTTACTATTAAAAAATTATTTTTTTTTTAATTTTCAGTTTTCCATTTGTATTTGATTATCCGGATTTTTTATTTTTCCGGTCCAGGTTTCTACTGTATTTCCATTTCTTTTAATCCTAGTGACCTTAGGGCGTTTATTGTTAATATTTCATTTTATAATTTTATCAGTACTCTCTGCTCAGAGCCGCAACAATTTTATAAAATAGAGTATGTAATTTTCAATTCATAGATGGTCTCTTCGAGTTGACAACAGAGATGTTAGCAAAGTAAAGTTATAAATAGACGTTTTTTTTTTTTTTAATTCCATTAAATTAATATTTTTTCCAGAAAAAAAAAATCATCAAAATAATTTTTAGTCATTTTTCAAGAATTTATAAATTATCAAGTGATCAAGAGAATCTCAAATTTAAATTAAATTTTTAAGTGTACCAATGTAACCCCTGGGGTGTTCAAGTCTTTCCAAATATATAAATATTATTATTATTATATTATATTATCTATTATTAATAGATACGTAGGTTCATTCAGGCATTATCAGTTCAATAATATATAATATATATGTTTTTTTAAGTCTTTT
>JAAAKE020161191.1:0-12026 GCA_010014785.2 Anisolabis maritima
GTTAGTTTCGAAAAAACGTAATTAAGTCCTCTGGCGGGAAAAAACGAAATGACTTTCCGAACAACCCAATATATAATGGATTAACAATAAAAACTAAATAAATTTTTGCGAACTAGATCTTGATGTCGATTATTTGGCAAAAGGCAGAGAATATGTTATATTTTATTAATAATATTTTATTTATATTATTATATAAAGAATGCTGCAATTTACAATGAGTGAAAAATAGTGATTTCTCATATTCTCAGATCAAAAACATTGTAAACTCTTATTTTCTGGTTGATTGATCATTTCCAAATAATAATTATTTCCAGTTTAAAAAAAAATTAATTTTTATCTTTTACTCTTAACAATTTAGTCTCTCTTTTAAAAATTTTACTTTTTTCTTTGTATTATATTAAAATCTTGAAAGATGAAATTTGTCTCTTCTCTTAAAAATCAACATATACGTATATGAGTAAGGAGATATTTCTTGTTCCAAATAAGTAAAATCTTAATTTGCAAGATGTCTTTGTCTTTTGCAGAGCCGCATCCACCAGTTCCAAACAACCATCACGAAGCTGGCACAGGAGAATGAAGCCCTTCGCAGTCAGCTTGCACTCCTCCACGCAGCGGTAAGCAAATTCCTCTTCTCTTGAAATCTCATCTCTCTTTCTCTTCTCTTCTCATTTCTCTGGAAATCTCAGTTTATTCGGCCATCAAAAACAGCACTGCCTCAACTTACTTAATCTCACTCATTTAAACAAGGCCTTCATTTTCACTTCCTTTTAAATTACACTTAGTATATTAGTAGTTACACAACTTGAAAAAATCTAATTTTTTTTTTGTACGGTCATTGGGATTAGTGAACAATTTGGACTTATTCAATTCAATTATAAACAGGAATTAATTTGAATAATGAAATGGATAAGTTTTAATAGACTTTGTTAAGTCTTGTAAAATTTATATAAAAAATTTATCTTTTTTTTCTACCAGAAAAAATCACATTTTAATGAATTTTTACTTTCTCTGATTTTAGTATTTAATTTTTTTAAATCCCTCTTTAGTCATTTGTGTCAGGGACTGACACACACTTTGTGATTAGTCTAAAATGTAACTTACAACTGAATAATACCTAGGTGGGTTTTCGTTCAGGAAGAGGCATTTCAGTTGGATAAATTTCTGCCATGATATGAATTTGAACCCGAGTTGCTTACAACTCAGGATTATAAGCTTAGATAATTCATCCCCTCGGCTAATCGCCTCCTTACATTATAGTTATAATCCTAGTGAATATCTAATAGAAATAATAAATTATATTCGTATATACACGTAAAGAGCAGGTCTATGAAATTATCTTTAAACTTAGAGTATATGAACAAGAGAGTAAGTACAAGGTAGATTGCAACGATGAAAGAAAGCTTTTGGATGCCAAAGCCCGAGGATATCATTGCTGCAATCTTCTACTTCAGACTTCAAACAGCAACTTATTTCTTAATAATACAGTGTATGTATTAATTTATATCAATAGGAAGTAGCTGGGATCCCAAATTTAAAACTTTAAAATAAAAATACCTTATTTTAATAAATGTTTTAGGAGTTAATTTTTATTTTTAAGAACCACTTGAAAATAAAATTCTCGAACTGTTTTTTCATTTTCCAAATTATTTTTTAATCCTATAAACTAATAACATACATAATATTTCACACTAAAAAGAATCCTATTAAAAAAAAAAAAATTGCTTATTTTAAAATTTCCAAATTAATATATATGATTATTGTTGTATTTAATTTTCTCTTGCAATAAATAATTTGAGAATGTATTCTTTTCAGGGTGGCATACCTCCAGAGCTGATGTCTTCTCCAGGAGCTTCAGGGGATGCTACTCTGACCACTGCAGCACTCGCTGCAGCGGGGCTTGCCGCTCGGCTACGTGCTGCTGAGCAGCATAACGCAACGCTGAGCAGGGATGCTGAACTGCAAAGGGCGCAATATGAGCGATGTCTAGACGACGTCGCCAACCAAGTGGTGCGGGCTCTCCTCTCGCAAAAGGTTAATTGCAATCAACAAAATACAATATTTATTGCTTAATCTGATATAACAGTTCTCTAATTATTCATCTATATTAATTAATCCTATTGAAATATTATTAAATTATAAACAAAATCGATTGGCCAAGAATTTGCTAATGAAAAATTTTCTAGGTCACTTAGTAAAAAAATAAAAATAAATTCTATTATGAGGCAATTGTATGTTTGCTTGTTTTTGGTTCTTTTCTCCTAACAATTTCAATTCAATTTACTCTCTTCTCTGGTAAAATTTTCAAAAGCTTCATTCTCTAATTGTTTCATTTCCAAGATATTTCACAAACCTGATTGCTAATTTTGTCGACTAGATTTTTTTTTTTTTTTTAAACAAAAATGTGGATACTTTAAAAGCGAACTTACGAATTTTTGGTGCGTTTAGTATTATTTCACATGAGCAAAATTCATTCATTCACACAAGCGATCGTAAATGTTTTTACGACTGGACCAGTCTGGATGGATGTCCCCTACAAGAGAGAGAAATGCTCGCGGAACCAAATGTGTTTTTAATATTTTTAATTTTCATGTTGAACTCCTCCTGTTAGTCCATCCATAAAAAAAAAAAACATGAAACATGCCATCGGCATGCCTCAAATTTGATTCCACGTTCATCACTTGCAAGTATTTTTTTTTTTTATTCAAAATACTAATATAAATTTAAACATGGAAAAATTATTTTTTTTTTATTAAGACTTTAATTATAAACGAAAGGTCATTTTTTGAAATTTAATCAGTGATATGTGTGTAAGGATATAATCATTTATTTTTATTTATATATTTAGATTTAGTGGAATGTAAATCCTCTAAATCTAAATATATTTTTGATGTAATTTGAATTTCCCAGAATGAAAGTAATTTAGGATTTCAACTTTAAGGAAATTCACTCATATTAATTATATAATTGATTTACCTTCGAAAAATACTTTAAAAAGTTTCTCATTAAAGACACAAAACAAAATGCTTTTACTACAGTTCTCTCAATTTGCGTTACCACAAGTAGTTGTTATACATGGCCGATTAGTCGGTCTAACTAATTTTTAGCCAAAATTTCTAGACCCTAATATCAAAATATGTAAATATTATTACTTTTTACTTTCTCATTTACGTGGTATAAGGAAATTTATGTAATCGTCCAAGAATTCGAGATTTTGATTGTTCTCGATGTTTTGAATCTCTCTCAGTCCGAAAATAACATGTTCCGAATTATGTCTCTATATATTGTACATTAACACGATAACTTGAGCACCCTTTAATATATAAATCAGCCAAATTTTACATAGTTGCATCAAAATTGTAGATCTCCATCAACTTTTGGGCTATTTCGGCAACCGGAATTGGTACTTTAGCTAACCTTTCTCTAAAAATTATGATAACTCTAACATGATTTCACGCAGTCCAGTAAAATGTTTTATACATAAATTATAATCAATTCCTTAGTACGGAAGTGATATTTTACCTTTTTTCTAAAAATCATGATTACTTAAATATGATTTTGCTGAGACGTCAAATAAAGATATATAATTTAGATGTTAATATAAATATATTTAGTAAAACTATATATATATATATGTATAAGAAAAAGGCGAAAAGATTTATTTTCAATATAGCCAAATTATCCACTTTAGAAGAACAATTAATTTTTTTGGTAAACCTAACTTAGAATATAAACTTAAAAGTTGGCAGCAAAAGGAAATAAAGTTTGAGCAATACTAAGGACACATTTTTAATTGAATAAACATATTTTTGTTTAAATTAAAATCAAAAATAAATAAATTATTTTTTAGTTTTTCTGAAATTCTGTTTAATCTGTATCTTTTGTTTTGTCTTAATATATAATTAGAAGCCATAAATGAAAAAGATGAAAATATTAAATATTATTTTATAATAGGTAAAACATGATGAAATTGTTTTGAGGTTCGTGTAGGTCTCCTGATTATCCATTAAGACGAAACAAAAGATACAGGTTGTCCAATTACGTTTGAGGATAGTAGATGGTCTCTGGTTCAAATCTGGGAGACACCAAACATGCCATTCAAAACAATCATCTCGCACTCATTTATCTTTATATATAGACTTATACTATTTTAGCATTGTTTCAAAATAATTCAAAACAAACCCCTAATATAATAAATAATTTGTTAATTATCTCCTATAATTTTATTATATTCTATAAAATGAAGATATGCAAGATCAATATAAACATCCCACTCTCTGTTTATTATATTTCCATTCGATTTCTTTTTGTTTCAACTTCAAACCCTTAGGAGATTTATTTTAAGTGACATTCTTTTCTAAGAAGAAGGGTTATACATATTTTTTTTTAGTAAGTTAGAATTTAGGGAGAGAACAAAAGGATTGAATTTTTTTCGCCATTATCTAAAAAGGCACCCTGTTTAATAAAAGTTAAAACACACTTCTAGAATATTAAACAAAAAAGAAAAAAAATGGAAAATTCCTTCTTCTGTCTATTATTCGATCAGATATATAGAAGAGGGGAGATTGATTAGTTCAGCTTTTAACCCTTGCCTCAATCCTTGTTGTTCTGGGGCGAGAGGAGTGATAAAACGCTCTGCTGTGCTTTATCTCTCTCGACTCGCATGTTCCATTATCCGCATCGTTTTATTTCAACAATTATATGCATTGTTCCATAAACCATAGCATCGGTTGACTGTTGTCAAACGCAACCTGTTTTAGTTGACATATAACAAAAATATAGCCCATATACGATTAACGCATGTGTGACAGATTTGTTTGTTTATCTAAATAGCCTAGAGAATTCGGTTATACTCGAGATAGGATCAGAAGCCTGGTCCAGGGGGCCCCAAATGGAAAACGATCCGCTTTGGCGCTCCGAGCCCAGGCACTGTGAAATTGTTCCCTATTTCGCCCTGGGGAACCCCCTCTGGAAAACCCTCTGGAACCACCTTTCGGCTATTGGACCACCGAAACTCAAACTCGAGGGCAAACAAATTAAAACTGTAATTGTGTGCTATCCATTGGATTTTTTTCGTTTAATTATCTGTAAGCTACTCTCTCTGAATCCAATATTTTCGGTATTAATCCTTTTAATTCGCCATTTTTAATCTTTCCCATTATCTTTTTTATTACTAATTTTATATATTTAATTTTTTTTATAGACGCTTTTTTTCATTTATAAAATTTACCATATTTACTATTCGGTTCATAAATAAATAACGAGAAAATTCTCAAAAAGCTATTTAGACCTAAATAAATACTAATAAATTTCTAATTCGCAAAATAAACGTTTTTTTATGGTTCTGCATAATTTGTCCATAACTTTAGATCAGTATTCATTTGTTTTTTTATACATAAAATTTTTTTGAGCATTATTCTTTATGTAATTTTTTTACTTATTTGACAAAATCTTTTATAAATTATCACATAATTCTCTAATTTTGAAATTGAAAAAATATCACTTCTATTAAATAGTAAAGAGCACAGCAAATGTACAAATGGTTAAGTAAGATGAAAGGGCCCGATGAGAAATAGTTGTAGAATTAACTATTCAGAATCAACTATTTAGAAAGTCATAGTCATAACTCAAAAAATGTAGGTGGCTCAATTAACAAATTTTTTATTAAAATACTACTATTTCTATTTATTTATTAATCTCCGATATTTTTACTTTATTACTAACCTTACTCAAATAAATGTCAAACTCTGGTCACAGCCTATGATTACATCGTCATCATGACACGACACTCAATAACCAATCAGCAAACATTTTCGGAATCTAATGTTGTATAGATTTTCTAAAATTAGTTAATTTAGAAGAATTTATTTTGATCATCATATCTCTTCTTTTAATTAAATATTAAATTAATATAAACACGTCAGAAGATTAATAACGCGTCTATTAGAGGCATCTTGGTGACAGGTGATTTAATCAAAGCTTTTTGCTAATGATTAAAACATTATTTAATGAGCTAAGATGGTTGCTCTATGAATGAGAAAGCGAAACCCGCTTTGCCTACCAGGTTATATATCGTTTATTGTCCCTTACTAGATATTTGAATTGCGTGCGCCTGCCTAGGTTCTTACTTAGGACCATTAATTAGTGTCATCAGAATGGTTGGGAGGAGGGGGAGTGGTTATATTCCCTACGAGGGGCTCCTTATGTATATAGAGTGACGTCGGCATTTTTAATGTCAATAATAAAACAAGTATGATGGGGGAGGGCTGCGAGGAAAAGGGGTGCCGGCAATCAAAGCCTTACTACCAACAAACACGTTTAATTAGAAACAGAGCCAATAGGCAAATGCGCACACTGTATATACCTACTATACAAGGGGTGCTCTCTTGGCAAATTCAAAAGGGAACGGGCGAACAGGCCAACTTGCAGGAACCATCTATGACTAATGATATTAAAAATAAAACAAAAAGCTTCAAAATTATAAAAAAAAATTTTAATTTATTTATATGATTACAAAGAGATATTAATTTGAGAAGGGCGGTTGCAAAAAAATAAAAATTATTTGGCTAGTTTGGAAATAATTCTGAAAAAAAGAAGCAAATTTTCTACGGTTATAAAGGACCGCAGGCCAGACGCCGCGACCACAACCACCCCACCCCACCCCAAACCACAACCACAAACCAACTAAAAAAAACCATAAAAAATGTAGGGCTCATTTAGAAAAAACTTTCAAAAAAAGAAAGAACTTCACAGCTTGTTTCAACCCCCCCCCCCCCCCCCCCCCCCTCCAAAAAAAAAACGCTTAGTTTAATAATTCTTTGAAAAAAAGTATTGTTTGCCATTTCATGGTTTGTGCATTTTATTAATTAAACGAATTGAATATTCATCAAATCTCAAGTCTTGCATAAAAATTATGTTTACTTTATTTTTTTTCTTAATAAATAAAATTAATAATTCTTAAAATCCAGAAGTTTTGTTTTTCTTAAAGAAATCAAGGGTTGATTGTTGAACTTAACTGCACTTTTAAATTCATTTCGTTTAAATCTTGAATAATAAAATCTCATAAAAATTTTAAAAATTATTCTCTTATTTTGCTTCAAAATAAAAAAGGAAATCACATTTGATATTATTATTAATATTATATTGGGCATTTATTATATATTTTAGGGCCTACGCGAAGAAATATCCCGACTAGAACGAAGAGTAAAAGAATTGGAAGCACAGAATGCTGCACTGGCTGCATTATTGGTTCCTGCTGCAGAGGCTGCTCTTCACTCACCTAGAGTAAATTTATTACACTTCTATAATCCTTTCAGTTTATTTTAACTAGGAAAATTGATCCTATAAAGCAAACATTAATTTCGTTTGTTGTTATGTTCATATTTTATTAATTTATTATTAATAAAATATGAACTTGAATGATTATGAAATTTGGTTTCTCCTGCAAATCAAAATTATAATAACAATTATAAAATAGTAAATTAAATATATATTAATAATTATTTTTTAATTTTTTTTAGCGAGAGCCATCTGCATTACTTTGGCTACCACTTCAACGTCCAACTACTCTTAGTCTTCAAGTTAGTCCTCCCGGAGCTGCAATTCCCACAAATACAACACGCTGTGTACATCGACGCACTGTAGGTGTTACTTCATCTTCCGTTAATGTACCTTCATCTTCAGCTTCCGTTACTGTTACCGCTCCTCCTGCTGTGGCTGAAGAAGGTAGTGAAAGTCCAGAAAGTGGTAACCGTGATGAAGGATATTCGACAATGTCTAGTGATGTTCAATGTGAAGGACAACCTCCTAACACAACAATGACTGATATTTCTTCTAGAAGACGATGTGCTCTAGAAGATCTTAAGGAAGAGGCTGCAGATATTCTAGTTCCATGTAGCTCTCGTTTAATGGCCCTTCGTGATGACCCAGATGTTCTCTATATTCCACTTGGACTTGCTTTGGGATTTAATCCGCGACATAGTTTTCCACCAGCTCGAGATCTTCTCCCATTTCAACATGTAATGCGAAGTTTTTCCGATTCCCACCTATGTCTAAAATTTGCGCCAGGTCCAGCGGCAATGTTACCTATAAGTTCAACTTTTTCTTTATCTAGCGCAACTTCGTCTTCTCCGTCCGTATTAGTTTTCGATACTAACAACTTACCTGATAAACCGCCCCGGTTGCGCCGTTCTAAGGCTACAACACTTTTAACTAACGCTTTACAGCAAGAGAATTCAACAACAGTGGAAGACGAAGACTCAGAATCTTGGAGTTCAGTACTAGTCGAAGGATGTTGGTGGGATGCTGATTATGTTCAACATTGGTTAAGATTAGATGAATCTCGATCAGCACTTCAACAACAGCATAGAGCTGAATATGATCAAGCTGAATTAGAAGATTGGTCAATGCAAGATGAACACGATTCAAGTTGGAGAAGACATACCAACTTACCAGCCTTGGATCCTCCACCCAGCACTCCAGGCACAGCTCCTTTGCCCTCTATAAATGAACATGTTACTTCAGTCGATCTTGAAGAAGATTCAAGTGAATGTCTCTGGAATAATGCTAGTTATCTTGAACAAGAAGTTGAGGAGAAACCTAATTGGCCTTATGGAAGAGGTGTCGATGCATCATGTTTGGTTTCTCCTGGGAATTCTTGGTCTTCTGAAGAACTTTGTTGTTCTTCAAAACGATCATCTGGGGCAATGAGCGGTTGTAGTGATGAGCCTGAGGGACCAAGTGTCGGTACAGATTTCACACGTGATTTTTATCGCTTAGTGAAATTTGAAAGCACAAAAAGTTTAGCTTCTACGTCTTCAATAGGAGGAGGTGGGAGTATTGGATGTGAAGATCGAGAACAAGCTTTACAAAATGTCCTGACTTTTATTGCTGAACAACAACAATATTGTGCTACTCGTGAACAACAAGATCTCTCTAGGACATTTCCTATTGTTCAAGTTGAAATCCGTGATGCACCTGAACCGTCCTCTTGGCATTCTTCAGAATCACAACCAGCCTCAAATGAATACATAATTGATCCAGATTCATCACCTGAGGAAGAAAAATCTCACGAAATTGATGATATTGATGATAATATAGAAATACCTTCACTGTCTTCACCACCGTCTTCAATTAGTACTACAGATGAAATCAGAGAAAATGTGCTTATTGCTGAAAATGATAGGGATAATGGGCCAAATCGTAAAGAAACACCTCAAGAAACAGTAGAAGCAGAACAAAATTGCTTAAATTCAATAAATCTTGAGGATACAACAACCCCTGCACCAAGATGTAGAGTACTTGTTACTGTACCAGAAGAAGAAGAAACAGAGGTAATTAAAAAATTAATTTTCATAAGAACTAAACTAAAAGTGAAATATATATCTAAGTATTTAAGGTTTTCAGTTTCAGGCAACAATGAGTGGGTCTCTGACCTCCACTGCATCCACTCCTGATACAGTTCGACCTAGTCTAGCCTTTCCTGACAGAGCAACAAGCAAAGATGTCATTGATGAATTGAATCGGATGATTCAACAAGGAGAAGACGCATCTACCTCTACAAATAATGTTTCGGGATGCTGCTCTGGAACTTCAGCAGATGATATATCTCGATTAGATTATGCTTGCTGCTGTCCTACAGGCTGGGTTCACGTTGAAAGAGATATTGATTTTACAGATCCTAAGGTGATTCTCTTCTGTTTTTTTTTGAAATAAAGATATTTTCCATATTTTGTAGATATCTTCTAATTTAAAATCTTATTATTTTATTCACCAAATTATATCTATATTTAATCAATAATTCCTAATGAAATTTTTAGAAAATTTGATTTATTACATCATAGAAAAGAAAATATTCTATATGGGAGTAAACAAGGATGAGGCTTCTTAAAATTGGCAAATTAAGGTCTATCTAGCCTCATTTGTCGAAAGATAAAAATGTTATAGGCCTGCCTTTGTTAAATTCCAGAGTGGTGAAGAGAGGCAGGAAAAGTGCCCTGTGCGGAGTGTTCCCCCTCTCTTCGAAGCAAAGAAGCTGGTTAGTGTCGATGGGTTTGATTGAAACCAAAAAAGGGCATTTTTTGACCTTAACAGTTTTAAAGGGGAATAAGATTTCTGGCATTAAAGACCAGCCGGACCATAGTTAGCCTTTTTTTTGTTTGTTTATTAGAAATAACAATATTCTTAAATTCATAAGTTACTTTCAGGATGATTCTGAATCCTCTTTTTCTTTTCAAAGGACTGTTAGGATGTTTGTTGTTTTTGTTTAACATTAAATTAAGCTGTAAGATCCTAATTTTATTGTCAAAGCAAACTTAATCATTTTAAGATCAAGAATGTTTAGATATTATTATTATCATTATTATTATTATTATTACAAAATGTAAATAATTCATCTATTAATAGTTGTTTTATTTTTTATAAAAGGCTCGAGCTAACCTTCTTGATGTAATGTTGGCCTCGAGTGGAAGCAGCGCTACAGCGAGTGCAACGAGTGGTAGCAGCAGCAGCAGTGAGAGTGGAGATGATCCCAGTGACTACCATCATCTTCATCGCCTCCATCGATTCAGGCGCCAGAAAAAAGGTGCTCTTTATAATTAAACGAAAAATCTTATTAACCCCTCCCACCCTTAATTTGAATAACATTAAAAAATATAAATTTTTAATATCATAATTTTTTAGACAGAGAAAATCCAACTTGTTATCATTTCGCTCAAAGCGTTAGAAGTTATTTTTACAATAGTGTGCATAAATAATATACAAATTAATATCAACAACTATCTTCCTACCAAAATTTGAGAACATAAATTATATAATATTTATATCTATTACTTCTTATAATTTTTTAGGAATTAACGATTCTCATATATTATCTCATTTTTTTAGCGTCAGCGACACGAAATGTTTCGGCAATAGGTCCTGCAGTACTTCGATGCCCCTCATCGCAGCCTAGGCCAAGTATAATCGGACGTGGTGATTTTTTTGTCCGTTATGGAGACAAAGAACGAGAAGCAGTGGCCAGTTTTGACTTCCTTGACAGCGCTGAAGTGACAACCCCCCTTACCCCATCTTCGACTGCATCTTCGGATTCTTCATCTGGTATTCCTTCTGCATCTGAAGCATCCGTCGCCCTTCATTATCGACTTTCGACAGCTGCCTCTGCAACTTGCAATCCTGCCAATGCAGCCACAACCACTACTTAAGAGCCATATACAAACAATTAATTCTTACATTCAAAACACATAACAAAAAAAATTAAAAAATTCCCGTCCTTGTAGACTTGCAGGGTAGCGAGAGATAATGATATTGCAGTGCACTATATTCCCAGTCTAGAACCGGGCAACAACAAACAATAAAATAAACAAATAACTCTTGCGGCGCTTAAATTTATTTAATTTTTATACCACAACATCGAAAACATGAATATATTTTGTATTATTCAAAATTATTCTTTAAAGAATACATGTTTCCAAAACTAATGTGTTATTTTTTACTCATATTATTAATTAATATTTTATTTTGTAACTTTATATGAAAAAAAATTTAAAAAAAAAAGAAAAATCTGCCTCAGAAGTGAATTTTGGGGCATTCGGAATGTCCAAATTCCTTAGCTTTTGTGGCCAAAATGAATTTTTTTATAAATAGCAAAAAAAAAATCAACCGAATTATATAATGATTATCCCGGATCTGTCAGGCTTCCAAAGTTTGTGCTTCTGATTCTTGCACTGGCCTAAGTCACGGAGGGGCCATCCGCCCTCTCTGTTTGTGATAATTACTATATAATGAAAATATTTGCAAAATAATAAGAAATAAAGATTGAAATAAGAGGCTCAGTTTATTATATTATATTATATATATAAAATAGATATATATCAAAAATTCATTCGAGTTTCGAGGTTTCTATTGCCTGTCAACTATATTTTCTAGATTTGTTAAAATAACCTTCAGGACCATCGATAAATTGGGAAGTTATTAATGATTATGGTGCTAGCGTGAATTTATCAGAAGTGAAAATATAATAAATTATAAAT
>JAAAKE020161202.1:0-12026 GCA_010014785.2 Anisolabis maritima
CCATTTAAATTAAACGGAAAAAGAGTATTAAATTATTTTGGATGGATATAAAAAAGGATTATTTTTCAGGAACATTATTTATTCAGGACCTCCATTTCAAAGAGTATAAATGTCTTTAAAGACAATTATTCATTTCTTCCACTCTACGCTCTGCCTGTTTATTTATTTAATTTATCCACTTTTCGGCCTCAGAGGCCTTTTAGTTTATAATTATGTATGTGTAATTGGAAATATTTAAATATTGTTGACTTCCGACTGTCCACCCATCCGAGGTTCATCGCTGCTTGGCCTTGCTTGACAACGAGGATCTTGGTGGCTGTTCTTCTCTCCGGCACGCTCTGCCTGTTCTTTATTCATATTATTTTATTGATAAACAAATAAATTAGTATTTTCTTTATTTTTCCTTACGTCTATGCTGCAAAATTATGTAAAAGAAAATATGTGATGAATTCATTGATGGCTTTGGTTTTTTTTTTTTTTTTTTTTATGTTTTTTATCCCCTCCTCGCCTCGAGTAAACAAACCATGAGGAAGAAGAAGGAGTTTTGTTGTTAATTGAGAAGGAGGAGGAGGAAGTTGTTGGTGCGCGCGAATGGTGGGGGGAGGGAGGCTCCTCCCCTCTCTCTTGATCGAGGGGAAAGTGAGAGAGTGGGAGAAGAGGCATTGGCGCGCTACACTCTCTCCCAGCAGCAACATCAGTCAGTCGTTCGTTGACTTTGTTGCGTGCAACACGTCATGTGATCTCTCCCTTTCTTTTGAAGACCTCCCTCTCTTTCTCTCTCTTTCTCTCTCTCTCTCTCTCTCCTTCTCTCTCTTTCTTACATTCAACAAAGAATCATGCAACGCTCTTCTCATCTCGTGTGGTTGCTACTCCTCGCACTCTGCGCTCTCTACCGTGAGTTTTAAATTTTCGATTATTTTAAGACTTGGCAGCCAAATTAATTCTGACGTTTCAATAGAAGAGCCTTCAATTAATTATAAAGTTTGAAGTTTGAAGATTTATTCTTTTTTCATTTAAATTTTTTTTTAAGTTTTGAACCATCCTCTGATGACTTGCTTTTGAACCGAAACGTCAAATTAGACGAAAAAAAAATTCTCCATTTTTCGTCTATGCTGCAACTTTTGGCTGCGAAGTATTTGACTCTGTCATAATAATATATCCCTAATCCTTAAGCCCATCTCCCAAAATCTAAAAAAGAAAAAAAAAAAAAAATACTAGCTGGAGAGAAGAGCACAGCCACCAAGATGTTTGTTGACAAGCAGCGCTGATCCTCGGATGGGTGACCCCGATGAATTGAAAAATTATAAACTCTAAATGTCGAAAAGAGTATAAAAAAAAAATAAAATTTAAGAAAATATTAAAAATTATTATTTGATATTCTTTGGGATTTATTTAAATCTAGAGCTACAAATGATTTATTCATAACAATTTTGTTTTAATTTTATATCAAATCAAATTAATGAAGCCTTTATACATATGATATAAATCTCCCCTCCACCCCCCCTTTTTTTTTTCCTGAACAATTCTGAATTTTTAAAATTTATTTTAGGCCATTTGCTTTTTCTTTTTTTAACTTTTCTCCCCCCCCCCCCCTGTTCCGTTGTAGAGTGTTCACACCAGAATCCGTGAGTCCATACTTTTACTCCCTCTTCCATTCAACGGATTGCTCCAGAGCAGGAGACAAATGTTTTAATTACAAATTTTCTAAAGATTTGGTCCATGTGATGCTGTGATTCTTTATTGAAATATTGAAAGAGATCTTTTTACCGCCGTTTGCGGACTGATTCACTCCAAATTGTAAAATTTCATCCTTCTCTGGTTCCAGAAATAAAAAGTTAATCAAAAAATAGACAAAGAGAATTTAATTTCAATCAAATAATGAATGTGAGATTTTTATTTTATATTTTGACTTAATGAGGGATCGGTAAAGTTGACCGCTCGGGTTAGTCCAATTGATTTTTTAAAAACTATACTCGTTGGTAGTTATTAAATGGACGTGGCACGCGTGCTATTGATTCGCCATTAAGCCCCCCCCCCACCCACCCCTTCATTTGCTCTTGATTATATCACAAACAATTAGCCTAGGGTGTATATATATATATATATTATATAATTACTAAAAAAAAATTAATCAATCATTCTCTGATTAGTTCATTATTAACAACCCCCACCCCCCCCCCCCCCCCCCCCATCCCACACTCTCTCTCTCTCTAATCTCTATTGATGGCCAGGAAATTTAACCAACTTAAGATCTTTGCTAGTAGAAGAAATTATCAATAAATTAAGATATATGAAAAGAAAATTTTTGAATTTTTCTCCTCCAGATTTAAACTACAATTGGAAGAAAGACAGTTTTAGATGTAGAATTTTTTGTTGTGTTGTGAAAACTCTATAAAATATATGTGAGTGTACCAATGTACAATGACCTCCAACATAAATAGCAACTTGGGCTTTTTTTAGAATGAGTTAATTTAATCTAAAAAGTGAAAAATAAAAGCGTTATTTGCTTTATATACGAGAGTTGACGTTAAAAAAAGATCAGGGATATTTAAAATGGGAAAGCTGAGTATTAATTATTTTTTAATGCATTGTTTTAAAAAAGATTTTGTCACTCACTTCCTGCTAGAGGAAAAAATAGGCCTAAATTAATTTGAACTTAAAAGCTTAAAGGAATGTGCCTGCTCCCTTTTTTAAAAAAATATTCTATTTAGTCTAATAATGAAGAAGTAATATTTACTTATCATTTTTCTTTAATGAAATGGAGAATATTCAAAATACATATACAGAAAACAAAAACTAACAATAAAATACACTGACAATAAGATGAGATGAATCTCGATTGGAAAATAACTCGAGTGGTGTCCTCTCTAGGCTTGAGTTGGTTTCCAACAATCCCACTACGTTGCCACATCGACATCACGTTCTCATTTAATTATTTTTGAAATTTGACAACGTAACGTGAAAGTCTTAAATTATTTTATTTAAAAATAGCAAAAATTTCGTTTTGTTGTTTTTATTATTTAAATTGACTAATACAATAACATTTTGAAAATTAATGAGTGAACCCAATTCAAAAGACCTCTATTTATAAGAATTAGGAATTAATCAGACTTTAAAATTGGATTGAATTTAACCAGATTAAGATTTAAGTAGTCAAAATAAAGTGCGGTAATTGATAAAATTTATAAAAATATATAATTAAAGATAAAGAAATGGGTGAAAGGGGCGCCAAAATCAAAACTTGCCCTCTGATAAAAAACTAATCTGCTTCTGTGAGGAGAGTTGTGATTTAATTTACTAAAAAAATATGGTGAAAAGTTAATATTAAGATTCTACACAAAACTTTCTGTGATTACATTATCAATTTTGATGCTGAAAAGATGAAGTTTATAAAAAGAATTCTATAATAGTGTTTTATTTCTATACAACCTGATATTTTTCAGAAAGCATTTTCAAAACATTGATGAAAAAATATGTTTTAATGAAAACTAGATCATAATTAACATTATACAAGAACAAATAGCCCAAGTGACGTAATATTGAATTTTTTTAGTGATGATATAATCTAAATAATTAAATATTAACATTCGTATTAATTTTGAAAATATAAAAAGGTAAAATTAATATTAATATTTAGGAAATTTTATTATATTTTTTTAGAAATAATTTTCGAATATTTATAAAAAAATTAAAAAAAAAAATTAAAATTAAAATTTTTAAATATTATATAAATTTTATTTTTTAAAAATTATATTCTTAAAAATAATTTATATTTTTATTAGTAAGTAGGATTCCAAATTATTAAAAAATTAAAATATAAACAAATATTCTTGTAAGTAATTTAGCATTCAGAAATTTTTTTTGTTTTCAATCAACTAAATTATGATAAAAGTAAAATTTTGTTTAGTCATTGTTTAATAGTTATTTTATTTTTTTAAATTTTTATAAATGCCGCTCTTTTTTCTCCTTTTAAAATTCTACAATGAATCGAATAAAATTGGTGAGTCACCAAAAAAAATAATTTACTCATTCATGTAGAGTGTGTTAGTTTAACATTATAATATTTAAAAAATGGGGAAATTTATAAACAAATTAATATAAAGGATTGAATCAGGATACTTACATGAAATTGAAGGTTAATGCCTGACTGCCTGTCGATGTGCTATTTTGCCCTTGATGAGAGTCAAAAGGGAATTCGCATTAGGATTCTGATTTGAAGGGAGTGGGTGCTGATCCTGAATTTGTTCAAAGAAACAAGCTGGTGACGAGGCTTAGCACTTGGCACTTGGCACTTGGCACTTTGGTAGGCTTGGTTCAATTACCAGGGCAGGCCAATTGCTTCTGACTGCTGATTGAACTCAGACAGACACAGATACAACCCGAGTTGTGAGGTTGTCCACTCTCCAAGGGGGACAAAACGAGCAGCAGCATCAGCTAACAGCTGATTTCTACCCAGAAAAAAAACTCATCCCATCATTTTATACTTAGCATCGATATGTCCAAAAACAAATCCCTCGTAAGTTGCTTTTTATCTCATTTGGATTAAATTTTAACCTAACTTACACATTTATCCATGCCTGTTTTATAATTCCAACCTCTCAACAATCCTCTTAATTTCATGCAATGTCACTCTCTTTGCACTCATCAAATATCATCATATTTCTTTATAATAATTTTTTTTATTTAATTAACATTTTTTTTTATTTTTCAGATTTTAAGAGTTCAGTCGTCAGAAGGAACCAAAAGAATTAATGCTGAATCTTCGGATTCTGTTAAAAAATTATTTGAAAAGGTAATAAAATAAAAAATTTAATTTTTTAAAAAGATAACCTTATATTTCATAAGGTTAAGTCACATTTTATTTCTTTATGTATTTATTTAATTTAAATTTTATTTAATATCTATAAAAATATTATAGATACATGCTTTTTGCATTTTACTATAAGGTCACATTTAATTTCCTTAAAAAGCGAATTGAAAATTTAAAAAAATCCAAGATATTATAATAGAACTATAAAAGTTCTATCTTTATCTTTACCCTCAAATAAATATTTTAAAATATATATATATATATAATAGATGGACCAAATGGAAATATATTTCGACAGCTAGGAAAAAGATCGCATTCTGGAGTGCATTTCCAAAGGATTAACCCATTAGGTTTACTTTATCTGTATACTTTGTATATATATTTATTATATTTAAATACAAACCTTTGCGTTAATATTTAACATTATTATTTTATTTTTTTATTATTTAACTTCATTATATTTCTTTATTTTTTCAATCTCTTTTTCTATACAAAAGATTAATAAAAGAAATTACATTTTCTGATTAATTGTGGTATATTTAATACACATCAAAAATGTAATTTATTTATTAATTATAACAACTGAAAGTTTTAAATCCATAATTGATAAAGACACTCACGAGGTTTAAACTGCTGTGGCTTTAAGGAACAAAAAATTAAATAAACTAAATAATATCATTTTACTTAGAGATTCGCAATTGTTAAGACTTGGAAATTTGTGTGTATATCAGATTCTTTTAATCTCTTAGGTGTACTTTAACCATGGATAGGAGAAACATCAGAGAAATTAATGCCTTTAAAATTTTTAAATAGAATGCTAGTGGAATATCACAACTTTACAGGCCCTTTCATATTCTGTATGTTTAGAAAAATCCTATATAAATATTTCATTAAATAATCCTAGGCAACAAAAATCCCAAGAAAAAGATTTGAATCATATATGCATCAACTTGGAATATACAAAAGAATAGGAAAAAAAGAAACTTATTTAAACTTAAATTTCAAAAAACCCATATATTTAGAATTAAAGGCAACGTCAATTTTGTGGAATAATGTTATATATATATTAGTAATTAGCTCCTAATTTATTCTTTCATTATTTTTCCAAAGGTTCATCAAGCATTCCAACTCAGTGGCTTCGCTTTTGCCTTATTCCGTGAAAAAGGCCATAAAGATGAACTTGTCTCCACTCGAAGTAAAACAGTCTCTCAAATGGGACTACGTCATGGAGATATGCTTTATCTAGTGCCTCTCAATGGTGCTTTGCTTACACCTGATACGTCCACAAGTATGGAGTTAGGATCTTCAACAACCACAATGTCTTCTCAAAATGGATCAATCAAGGAAGATGAGGTTGACCAGACTTTATGGAAAATGGATGGCAAAATACAACGCAAACGGGATGATAAATTGTAATTTCTTATTATATTAGAAAGTAATCAATATAATTAAGAAAAATTTAATATTCCATGCTTATACTTTATAAGTAGATTTATCTTTTATCTGAAACCGCGACATGTCATTTTACCTACTTTGACAAAATTTTCTTTTTTTCTATTAGTATTAGAAATTTTTAAGGATTTAAAGATTTACATCTGCTCCAGTTGCTTACGTAAAAAAAAACCACATTTCTCCTCATTAAGTTAAAGCAGATTTGATTGAATGCATACATTCAACATTTTGAGTTTTTATATATATGTATATATATATATTATGATATATTTACTATATATGTAAAACCTATTATACTTCCAAAATTCAATCAAAACTTAGAAAGTCAAGTCAGAAAAGTTATTTTGTTGATGTCGGTATTAAAAAAATCTTTTGGGAAAGTTTCATTATTAAACCTTATTCTTTATTATTATCAATATCTCTACGATATTTAATTTTTACCCCATTTTATATTAATATGACAAATTTAGTCTGCTAAATCCTTTTATAAGATGATATATATGAATTAGTGTAATGGGATATTTCATGAATTAGGCAATTTTTTGCATCATTCGTGAAATAGCAAGTCCTAAGGTACACAAGTTGTTTTAATATTAATTTTTTTTTTAAATCTAAGGAACCAATTTATACTTTACCAGGATACGCGAATAGTCATAGTCCTTATTTCAGGAATTTGGAATTACACAGGCTTAACATTTCTATTTATATAGATATATGTACGGCAATCATTTAATCAAAACATATATATGGAGAAAGTTTTTGTGCCTTTACTATAAACCTATATGAAATGAAAACTTCCCATTAATAAACAAGATTGAATAATTCATTTATCATCCGCCTTTTCAAAATGTTCTAATTAAATTATTTATTTTTTGAATTTCAGATGTCGTCATGGACCAAATGGTCGTTGTGTTCATTGCTCACCTCTTGAGCCATTCGATGCCGAATATCTTAAGTCTCAGAATGTTAAACATATGTCATTTCATGCATATTTACGGAAATTGACGGCTGGCGTAGATCGTGGCAAATTTGTCTCTCTTGAAGATCTAAATTGCCGAATCCGGACAGGATGTAAGGATCACCCACCTTGGCCTAAAGGGATATGTAGCAAATGTCAACCAAATGCGATTACTCTTAATCGTCAGGTAAATATCTCTAAATGTATGCCCTCAAAATTAAAATTAAATTAATTATTAAATTGTTGATTAAATTGTTTCATTTTCACAATTTGTTATTTAAACAAATTTGATTAATTATTGTAATAAAAAAACATTTAAAATTTATTTATAGGTGTATCGACACGTTGACAATGTGATGTTTGAAAATGCTCACCTGGTAGAACGTTTTATTAATTACTGGCGTGCGACTGGACATCAACGTGTTGGTTTTCTTTTTGGGAGATACGAAGTGCATCAAGATGTTCCCCTTGGAATTCGTGCGACTGTTGCAGCTATTTATGAACCTCCCCAAGAAAGCACCAGAGATTCGATCACATTACTTGATGATGATAAGAGCGAGTTAGTTAATGAATTATCTCAGGCTCTTGGTTTAGTCAAAATCGGATGGATTTTTACAGATCTGATTGCTGATGATGTTAAAAAAGGCACAGTATGTATCTTTATAAAATTTTTCTTAAAATACTAGAAAAAAGTGTGCAATTTTTTAAAAGGAGTTCATATTAATTAGTCAAATTCTCTTTTTAGTTTTTCATGATAATTTTTCTTTGTAAAGCAGGGTTATTTTAATTTAGATACTTTATTTAACAACATTGATATACATCATGATATATATTAAAGATGCAGAATTATATTATATTCACGGGTTAGCTTGACATCTTGATGAGGGAAGGAAGGTGGGTGAATAGACTATTTTTGTTCGGAAATTCTATTATCATTCCTAATGCTGCAATATGGAAGATAAACTTGAATTTACATTATTTATTATGAACTAAAATTAATCTTATTATGAGTAAGAAATATTTTTTTCGAGTTAATGGGTCAGCTCTGCTTTAACCATGATTGTATTATAACATATTGATAAATATATTCTCATAACTAAATTAGTGAAAATTTTTAACAAATTTCATTTTGTTTATCTGATCAGGTACACACATTATTTTATTATTATTATTTTTTTTCTAGGTAAAACACGTAAGAAATATTGAAAGCCACTTTTTATCAGCGAGTGAATGTATAATGGCTGGGTATTTCCAAAGTTTGCATCCAAATCCATGTCGATTTGCACCGCCACCCAACCGTTCGTTTGGAAGCAAGTTCACAACTGTTTGTGTCACAGGCGACAAAACTAATCAGGTATCATATTACCCATCATCTTTTTCTATCTTTTGCAAATTTGACCGCAAGTTCTTACAATACAAGAGGAAGGAGAGGCCAGTCCAGAAAGGCTATTCATCTTTTTTTTAATAAAATAAAAAATGATTTTAAAGGAAGTTACAAAAATGTTTACAGAGCTAAAATTTGTTATTCCTTCGATTTTACAATGCGTTTTATTTAAGCAAAACTTTTCTTTCTTAATATTAGGGAAAGCTAGAATAAAATGGAACTCTAGGTTAATAGGACCCCATTAGGACAAATCCCATATTTATTAACTCCTGCTCCTTTTGCCATTTAAGGGGACATAGAATATCTTTGACCATGTTGAAAGCTGATTGAGAATCACGAACGTGACAGTATCATAGTTTTTCATATTTCTCCAATTAGTAGTCTAATATTCACAGATTTTAAATTCAATATATCTTTTTCTGAAATACCCTTTTATTGGCATTCTTAATTCCACCTTATTTGAAATATTAATGATAATATATTTATGAATTTTAATCAAAATCGTTAGAGCGAATTTTGAGAAATTGAAAAAATAAAAAAATACATCAATAAATACTAGGACCCTTTGGCCGATTTTATTCAAAAGAAGTGCAAGCAACGAGGGTACCTAGCTTAATAAAATTTAAATCCCGAACGTTTTTTCTTTATTGAAAAATCTTGTTCAAACACACACCGAAAGACCATTTTGCGAGACCTATTTTTTAGACTCAGACGCCTCAAAATGTGTATTTCTGTTGATATCGATTTTTTTTTGCGTTTGCAATACTTTCTCACTAAATATTACATATATAGGTTAGAGAAAATAGAAATCTAGTGGCCCTGTCCTTTGGTGCAGAGCTAAAGGTCTTCATGTATCCAAAGTCAGTGGTTCGCTTCCCGTCCTGAGCGACAAAAATTTATTTAATTTATTTTTATTTAAATTATTTTGGCTACCAACTAATTTAAATAAATAGCCTCAGATGCCGAAAAAGATTTTTTAAAAATCTGGTGTGGTAAACGTACAGCACACAACTTTCTCTTAAGGTTAGGAAAGCTGAATGATGTACTGTCAGATTTTTGCGTCAGCCCTCATAGGTAGCCATTAACTTTACAGTCACCTTGAATTGATTTTTTTCAATAAATGAGAATTTCATATGACTTGCTCTTTGTTTGCTTTCCGAAAAATGACAATGGGCAGTCTGTTGCGAAAACGAGGTGCGATCGTTAGAATGGTTTAAGAGAAATTCACAAATTCACAGGAGTAAAGTGGGCCCCAAGCAATTTTGGCAAGGATATGGGTTAATACATTTCAAAATCATCTAATAAATAATTGTTTTATGAACTTTAATCAAGAGCGAATTTTGAGAAAATAGAAAAAAAAGTACACCCTTTGGAGGATTTTATTGAAAAGGTTCAAGGTGCAACCGACGAGAGTACCTATCCTAAATATAAAGAGACAGACACGTTTTTTCGTTTTTGAGAAATCATGTTCACTCACCCCAAAAGACCATTTTGCGAGACCCATTTTTTATCTCAGGGTTTCAAAAAGTGTAATTCCGTCGAAATCTCGACATCGATTTTTTTGCGATCACAATACTTTCTCACTATATATTTCATTTAAGGTAAGAGAAAGTAAAAAGAAAATCCCCATATTAATGGGGAAGATGCCACGAAGTATGGAAATCAAATTTCTAGAGAAAAAATATAAATTGAACATTTAGTATTTTAATATTTGATAAACAATATATTTTTAATACAACTTCCATTAAAGATGACACTTTGATTTATTTTTACTACTATCAGATTTCCATATTTCTTCAAGTTTCATCAAGTTAATCGAACTAACTTCGATAAACAAATAAAAAAACAAGTTGAAGCGATCATTTTTAAAATAAACAGGATATAATGTACAACTGACTATCACACAGACACCTTACATTAGATTCCTTCACCCTTTTGTATAGCAAATGTGCAGCCTTTTCGTTGCCGTTAAACTAAATATTACAAAACTGGCATCTTTCCCCGACTTATCTTAGATTATTTTAATTGGATGAAAGAATTTGAGTAAGATCAGACAAAAAATGAACTTTTTGGGCTAGAACAAGCCAAAGATCAGAGAAGAAAGAGGAAGACTGAGTTTGAAAAATTTGGAGGAAATAAACAATAGAGCGGGCTGATCTGCAAACGGAGGGAGGAGGATCCCATCAATAACACCCTTAAAAAAAGGATCTCAATACAGAGGTGGATAAGTCGAATGGATTAAGCCGAACAGTCAACTTTGCAAACCAACTATTAACAAAAATATTTTTTTATCTATAATTTAATCTATCTACTATTATTCTTGTATATATCTATATATCTATGTATGTATATTCAACATGGAATAAAAAGTCCCTGGATTCGCCACTGTGTGACATCAACCAAATACCCATATGATTTTTAGAAAGTACCAACGTTCAAAAGATTCACGTCATTTCGGCCATTTGACTCCGAGTAGAGGTCGTGTAAGTGGCGCTACTTTTGCTTGGGTGTCGCGTTTTCTAACAATCAACCAAAAAAAGAAACGGGTCGATAATTCAGAGCTGTTTCAGCGTAATCTAAATGAGTTTTTGCGCCAATTAGTAACAATGGATGAAACATGGGTCCCTCACTACACCCCTGAGTCTATCTTGAAGAATAAAATCGATTTTTGGCAAAATATTATTTTTTTCATTATTAATACCGGGAGCTTTCACTCCTTTTACAATGTAAATTTTTTCTTGAAAACGGCCCTAACGATTTTGATGAAATTTGGTATATTTGCTAATTCGGGTGCAAGGAATTGATTGCGCCAGGTCTCATCTTTGTGAAAATTCGTGCAACCGATGATGAAATTTTTAACATAATTCCAGAAATTTTAAATGCCTAACTACATTAAAAACTCTTTACTTTTCACTTATGAGACCTCATCTAGAATTTGTGAAGTTGATTTACTTCCCTCTAACGGCTTACTAGAACAATACGCATGAAGTCTCTCTCCGATAGAAGGAGAGATGATAGCATCCATAATTTAAATAAATTATTGAGTGACTACTGGGATTGAGTAACCTGTTAGCTAAAGTTAGCTTCACGGTCCCCCCCGGCATTTAACTCCAAACAAAGATGTCTTCTCTACCAAGAGAGGTCGAAAACGAATCTGAAGTAGAAATCACCCATATTCAAAATGATATCAGAATTTAATAGCAGAGAAGACAGACCCTAAATTTTGAATAATAATAAAAAAAAAAAAACAAATTAGGGGAAGAGAAAAAGAAAGAAAAATTTTTTTTTATATATTATTTTTTTCTTAAATTCTTTTTTTTTTTTTTTTTGTCCATCCTTTCTTTTTTTTTTTTTTTTTTTTTTTTTTTTATTTTTTTGGATTTTTTTTTAGTGGAAAAAAAATTTTATAAAAAATAATATAA
>JAAAKE020161224.1:0-12025 GCA_010014785.2 Anisolabis maritima
TATTTATTTCTATTAATTGGTAGCCAAAATAATAGAAATAAATTTTTGTCGCTCAGGACGGGAAGCGAACCACTGACTTTTGGTATGGAGGCGAAACCTCTACCTCTGCACCAAGGGACAGGGCGAATTATATATAATAAATGATTGAACTCAAACTGTCCTAAACTCAATAATGTAAGGTAGAATATCTAATTTCTCCGAAATTAGTTTATATGCTTAATTATAGGCTGTAGACAACAAAAAGGGAAAATTCAAGGAAGTAAAATATGATAAATAAGTCCAATCAAAAACTAATCCGTAATAAAGTGAATCAGAATTAAGAAATTAATAGATATGAAGTTTCTTCAAAATCACCTTATAATTACAATTTAGGAGACAGGCAGACAAAACATGTTTTTTGGACTCAGGATGTGTTAGAAGAAGCGAAATATGAAAAACAGATACGCACGACCCGCGAGGGAGCTAACAAAAATTTGAAAATAAATATTTTATAAAATGTTAATATGATTACTGCAACTTTTTATTTTTAATTTAATAACAATTATTTTTTTCATTCGATATCGAATGCCATTTAGTTACTAACAATAAATTTGAAATACAAATTTGACAAATACCGTTATTCGTTCATATTTATATAATTTAACTGATAGCCAATTATTAGCATATCGTTCAAGAGAAAACTATTGATTCTTGAATAATTGAACAATAACCATGTCACTATTGAAGGGAGGACTAATAATGATTATTCCAACTGAATTTTAAATAATTTTAATTCTATAAATAATAAATTAATAAAATTTAAATAAAGATTTAATGAGATTAACTTCAATATATTAAAATCATTTAGTAGTAAATATTAATTACAAAAGAAAACTATTTATTGAATTTCTAAAATTAATTTTAATCTAATTAAAATATTATTTATTTAAATTTATTAGAATAGAATTATTGATACACATATTTGATGTAAAAAATTGAATGTAGAATTGAAAGTTTTATTTAAAATAAATAAATTGAGAGCATACCCCTATTTTGGGGCAGGAAATGATCAATACATCTTAATGATTTTCTAATTTATTATATGAACAGCCAATTTAATCAAAATCATTAGAATAGTTTAAGAGAAAATCACAAAAAATCTAAAAACATACAAGAATAAAGTGGGCTCCGAACAATTTTGGGGATAAGGCTTAATACATTTCAAAGTTCATCTAATAAATAATTGATTTAAATTAATTTAATCAAAGTCGTTAAGGCGAATTTTGAGGAAATCGAAAAAAACTAAAAAAGTAGATCAGTTAAGTACTAGAACCCGTTAACCGACTTTACTGAAAAGCTCTGAGATGCAAACGATAAGGGTACCTAGCTTAAATAAAAACAATGTCCTATGTTTTCTGATATTTGAAAAATCTTGTTTACACACACATATAGAGAGAGAGAGAAAGAGACCTTTTTGCCAGAACCCATTTTTTTAGTCTCAGGGGCCTAAAATCGAGTATTTCGGTTGAAATCTAGACATCGATTTTTTTTGCGATCTCCTTACTTTCTTACTATGTATTACATATATAGTCAAGAGAAAGTAAAAATCCTCTTCCTTCTCGGTTAGAAACAAAATGATCAAATCTGATTAAGGGGGAATTGTAAAATATTTTACAAGTACATATAGTTGCCGATTTTAGCCAAAATGTTGTTAAAAAATAAATTTTAGCACAGTAATTCTTCGTTTTGGAAATAGACACATGGATTACTTTCAGATTTTTTTGACTCACCAGAATTTTTTGGACTTGCAATACTAACTTAATATATTTTTTCATATGTAGGCATGAGGAAAAAATTATTGTTTTCATGCACCTATTCGGTACTTTAAGGAAAAAAAAAAGAAAAATTCCGAGAATAAATATCTACACGCCTTCTATTTTTAATTAATTAATAATAAATATAATAAAAGCAGATAATATATCCTGGAATATTTAGTTCTATTTTTCATTGAATAAGTTTTAAGAGAGTAGGGAGCAGGGAACAAATTTTTATTTTAGTGACGATTTGAATTTCAATATTATCATTAAATAACATTTAAAATAAAAATGGGCATGAGTCATAAAGAGCACACATTTATATCAATCAAACGATCGTAAGTTGAATAACATACAAATTGCAAAAATTGATTCAAATTTCTAGAATAATCAAAATTTCCATATACTAGAAATAAATATGAATATAGAAAATTAATTTGAGTTATCTACGAACTCGGATGTGGAGAAGAAAAAAAGTATATTAAAATTTTTAATTCTGTAATTATAGAAGATGGCTTTCCTTTTTTTATAAAGAATTTTTTTTTAAGAGAAAAATTTGGAAAAAATGAATTTTTTTAATTTTCAACCTGTTGAATAAGTACAAGAATATCATAACTGCCTTTTATTTTCCTGACAAGAATTTTTCAAATAGGATTTTTTAAATCGCAATTTATAAAGATCCATTTTTTAAGCAAAAAGAAATGGAGAATTTGTTTAAAATACAGATTTAAGACTTTCTAATTAAATGGTCTGATTAAAATATAATTATTCTAATAGTCTTGAGAAACTAATTTTTTTTCATTATAATAATAGAAATAATAAAAGATAGAAAAAAAAGTATACAAAAATTAGACTTGCAGAAATATTTTCGAAAAGATAGAAAAAATTTATTCAAAAATTAAACTTTGAGAAATATTTTCAATTGACACGGAGTAAGAAGCAGAAGAAAGATGACTGTCAAAATGGTAAAATTTAGTATAATTTTTTCTATTGAATTATCCTAATAATTCCAAAAAATTAAATAATTATTTTGCTTTTTTTCCTATGAGAATAAAATCTTAAAAATGATATACGTATATATAAACCAGAGTTGAAAAAAAAATAAGATTATTGACAACCTACAAGCATTATTTTAAGAAATTTTTCAAGAGAATTGAGAGAAAAAATTCAGAGGATTCACGTACCTTCTTTTGCCTGGTGGTCATTGGATGCGGCTGCAGCCGCTGCAGCAGCAGCTGCTGCAGTACCTAATATCTGATCAATGCTGTATACGGCACGTGGCCGCGTTGTGGCGGCCACCGTAGATGGGGGAGCGCTCTCCAGCATGCCGGGTCTGTCCATGAGATCGTCGCCTGCACTGATTACACGCCTGCACTCAACACTCAGAGATGTTCTCTTGGTGAGACACGCGAGCCTAGTGTACAGTGGTGGGTGCCGAACTGCACAAGTTCAGCCCCCAAACCCCCACTATACGCTCACCTCCCACCAGGCAATCTACCACCCCTCCAACAAGCGCCAATCGCACGGCTGCTTAAGTCAGCCTCCCCTCCACCCGTCACATGATCTCATAATAGCCGGAGAAGGGAGATGTTGACACAGGGGCGGAGCCTTCCTCCCCTCACTGTTTAGGGAATCATAATTAAAGAGCAATCAATTGATTCAGGTGTGTGCAATATTAAACCCTCAGTCATAAATTAGCAGCGACCGATAAAGAAACTAATCGATGGGTATTAACTTAATAAGCCTGCCCCCTCCATTCCATTTATCCTTTAGATTTCTCAATATCTTGTATATTAAAAAAATATCTTTTCAGTAAAGAAGCAACATTATCCTCTAGAATAACTTATTATATATTTTTTATATATTTATAAGTATAATGTCTAAAACATTTTAAGAATCCTGTAGAAAGCAAAAGACAATTCTTTGCCATGATAACAAAATATAATGTTTTTAATACCTATGTTTGATAATAATGAAATTTATTTGCTAATTTGCCGGCGGGCAGGGAATATATGTAAACTCTAGTGGTCTAAAATTACTATACCATATACTATACTATAATAAATTTTTTAAAAATGCCAATTTAATTAATTTTACTCTTTTCGGCATGTAAGGCCATTTAGAGTTTATAATTTTTTAATTAAAGGCTGTTGCTCTTCTCTCTGGCCAGGCTCGCCTTTAATTAATTTAATTTAATTTTTTTTATTATAATATGATAAATGAAAATTTCTAAAAGTAAAAGCTAAATATAAAATTGTGAATGGTTACCTAGAGTGCCCAACGCAAAAAATATTGTGGGGCAGCACACCACACAACATTCATTATTGCAGGTAAGAAAAAGTTGTGTGATTTGCGGCCGTCACACCAGATTTTTTTCAATAAATTGTGAGAAATTGACTAGAGTTTGTTGAAGAAACAAAGAAGGTAAAAAGGCAGTTTGCAGGTAAAAAGAAATAGGATAGAATTTTAAGCAGCCTTAAGAAAGCAGTAATATGTTATCTATAAATCCATTGTATATACCTAAACAACTTCTCATGACAAATAGTCATATTTGTTAAAGAAGAGTTTCCTTTCACCATAGCTTTCTTTTCTTTATTTTAATGTTATGCATTCAAAGAGGAAGTTTATGAGAAGTATAATTTTTTTTTAAGAATAATTCTAGATAGTTCTTAAAAATAATAACATACTAAATAACTTATTATTGAACTTTCTTTCTTATTTGTAATAAAGTTTTTGGGTTTAGGGTCTGAAATTTTATTATAATAACATTTTCTGGTTCTTGAATATTGAAAAGATTTAAGCAATTAAAGAAGTGGTGGCTGTGATGTTTAGTTAGAAAGAAATGGGCAGAGGCAGCCAAATAAAAAACTTTTGTATGCTTATTCAATCACAGTGAGACCTTTCGGCTCATCTCACTCTGTGACTGAATAAGCATACAAAGGTTTTTTATTTGGCTGCTTCTGCCCATTTCTTTCTAATTAAACATCACAGCCACCACTTCATTTGATTTACTTTACTTTTAGTCAGTCTGTGTGTCCATTTGTTTTCTATGTCTCTTGGACTTGAAATAAATCTATATGATCCCAGATGCCGAAAAAGACTTAAAAAAAGTATAAGGTGAAATATTTTTTAATCATTCCAATTTTGACTCAAGGTTCAGAGATACAATTTAATAAAGTGCAGATTACCTAGGCTAACTTAGAACAGGAAACAACTCTTTTTAACATAATTTTAGACTGATGGATAGAAAATTTGGTTAAAGGATTTTTATGAAATTTCATATTTAATCCTTAGAGATAAGTATCACAATTTAGTTAACTTTTAATACAGATATAAAAAATACCTCAAGGAAATGACAGTTAACTAATGTCATATCATTTTTATAGAAAAATATTTAAATATTGTATTAATTATTAATTATTATTATTATTATTATTAATATAAATAAATTTTAAAAAAAGTTGCGATAAGTTATTATTAACGTTTTTCTTAAAAAAAATACATATTTAATCCTTTAGGATTAGATAATTTTAAAAAAGATTTTAAAACTTCATATGCAGGAAGGTAGGCAACCAAAATGACCAGCTCACAGATCTTTTTGAATAAACAGTTGAGGAATTAAACAACTCCCTTCTGGAGCAATTAAATGAAAAATCCATTAATGGGAAGGTAGGAATCAAAAATAATTTCTGCAAAACATGTTAACTTTTGTGGAACGACGATATTTGTAGTCAAATTGCAAGCTCTATCCTAGGTTTTTTTTTAGTCTTATGTTTTAGTAAATTAATTTACAATTTAAAATCATCAAATACCATCGAAATTATAGTATAAGAAAAAATTATTTACTCTTTAGTTCTTAAATGACTAAGTTAAATAAAAAGAGTTTAATTTTCAATTAAGAAGATGATTTTTCTATTGACTTTTGGAAAATATGATTATTTTGAAATTTCCGCATAAAAACGGCTTAAAGCGATTTAATCCAGACACTTCGTATAATTAATATTATAAAGAAAAAATCCCATTTAAAAAATTTTCCCTTATTATCCTGAGCATCTTATCTAATCTCTTTTTCTGTTGTTAGGACCATTATTCAACTTGTTAAGGTAATATTGCTTTTTAGGATTAAAACTTATTAGCAAGAGGTTTTAATGGAAGGGATCATTTAAAATTCAGGAAAAGTATTTCTTTATTTTATTTGAATAGAACCATCTAATTATCCTCAAAATCCCACCTTTGTGGTCTTGGAAAGTTCCCCTAGACTTTGTTTTAATGGATCCTCTAACTTTATTTATAAACAAGGCAATTTCTAGACATTAAAATTTTTTTATAAATTTCTTGCTTAACAAATAATCCTGACTGAATAGATTATGAGTAAGGGTCCAAAAAAACTTTAAAAAAAAAAAAAGAATAATTCCGCCTCTATCACGGCTCATTAATTTAAAAGAATAAACTGAATATCATTAGTCTGATTGTCATTTCATTATTGCAAAAATATGTCCTATCAAAAAATTTATTGTCTGGTCGGACTAGGAATTCGAGGAAACCAAATATTCCGGTTCGAGGCAGACAGGCTATAACAAACTTCCTGGAAAGAAGGCAACACCCTTTCTCTCTCCACTTCTATTGAATTTTTTTTTAATCTTTCGACTTTTGTGGCCATTTAGACTCCATCCTTATTTATTTATACCAATTGGTAGCCAATATAATATATATAAAAATTTTTGTCGCTCTCGGGATACGGACCACTGGCTTTTTTAGGACGTGAAGCGAGACATTTACCTCTGCACCAAGGGACAGGGCAAAACTATTGGATTATATAAATTTATATTATTTTTTGTTTTGTCACAATATTTTTTAGAAATATCTCTCTGTCTCTAAATAAATGGGTGGAGATAGGTAGAAAACGCCTAAGGGCCACCTGTGTATGTGTGCGATAGTGTGTGTCTAAATAAACTATTATAATAGGCTTTTATTGTATTATGTCAATGTATATATTCTATTTTTGTATTAATTTTTCTTTTTTTATTAATTTTGTTATAATTACATATACATTATATTTGTAATGTGTTTATAAATCCAATGACTCTGCCTAAATGGGTAAAAAAAATCATTTAAGTGATAAAATGACATAATGAACTGTAATTTTTTTAAGTTAGTACTGTATCAAATGATGATCATATTAAAATTACTCATTAGATAAGGCAGTAGAAGACAGATTGCAGCAAAAAAAAGTCCTTGGTAGCCAAAAGTCAATACGTCTCCTCTCGTTCCGTTCAGCCAATAAGTGAATGAACATGGACCAATAAATTTTGGCTTTTGGCATCCAATAACTTCTTTTGCTACAATCTGCCTTCTACTTTCTTTCTTAGCCTCCAACAGCAAATGACTACTAATCAATTACTCATTACATATATCAAATTTATAAATTAGATATTTATGTCTAAAACTTAAAATATGAAATTTCACAAAAATACATTTATTCACAGTTGCTCAAAACTAGTAAATCGATAAAATTTGTTGAAGATCCTATAACTCTATTTTAATTATTAAAATAAAAGATAAGAATGTCATGAGAATATATCTTTTAACCTGTTCATGGGTAGTAAAGGCATCCAACTAGAACTTCATTTGAAGTTTAAACCTGAAAATCTTTACAGACTCTTTTTTAATATAAATAGACTAATTGTCTTACTCACTTTTTGTATTTAGATCGTTGAAATTCCTATTTTTAAAAACATCACTAAAGAGAATCACTAATCCCTGCCCCTTTTATAGTACAGGTAGAACTTCTGGATTTTGAAATTAATGGTCAGTAGTATGCTAAAAGTTCTCAGCATTAAAATATATTTAAACTATTGTATATTGCCTATCAATTAATTTAAATAAATATGGTCTAAATGGGCTTTGATAAGAAAAAAGACAAAAAAAAATTGTTTCCAACTTCTAAATCGGCAAACTAGGAAATAATTTTCATTAGTAAATTTGATTTCCCACCTCCGATTAAGAGATTATTTTTATTTTGGTAAAGGAATGTGGGGTGTCTTTTTCTTTATGATATTTCTAATATTTTGACCAGATTTTATTATGTGATTAAGTTTGTACGTGACCAAAAGCCCGATTTCTAAAATTTCATTATAACTAGTACCGGAACCAAATTTTATATATAGGTTAGTAATGAATAAAAGAAAAAAGGATAATTCAGCGGGTTCCGCACCACCCTCCAGGCCACCCCTTTGGTATTTAGATTTCCCAAACATTCGTTTACGTACATGAAAAAATTATTTATAATTAAAAAAAAATCTGATCAAAATCCGCCCTCGGGTTCTGTTAACGCGTCACAAACAAAATTATGCTTTCCACCCACTCTTTAAAAAAATTTAATTAATAATTTTTATCGTTTTTCATTTGGCAGATTTAATTGTTTATAAATATTTTAATTTATTAATACCAATTAATTAACTTTGTAGGAGGAGAGGCAGGCGTAGTGTAGGCGTCAGGTAATAAATAAAAGGGGATAAATAATTTTTGAGGCGATCGATTAGCTATGATTTTTCATAAAGAAAGATAGGGTTTAATTCTATGATTGATTCCTAATGATTTTCAATAGGAAGATATTGAATTTTCAAATATTTTTTTAGCTTCCGTAAATGAGTATATGGGGACCTGATTATTTTTCTGGACTCTCACTAATGTCACCTGCAAGGGGGCAAAATTTCATTTTAAAATTGCATCGGGAAGTTGCTCATGATTGTGATAGACGGACATTCCGCAATGATTATATAAAATATCAGGAGTGACGCCCCACATCACACAACTTTCTCTAACCTATTATAAAGTAAGGAAAATTGTGTACTGTACGGTCACACCAGATTTTTGTAGTCAGTTCACAATTTAATATTATCTTTCATTTTTAGTGATTTTTCGTCTGAGTGTATTAAATAAACAATTATCAATATTATTATTTAAAAAATATTGAAAAATTAATTTAAATTAAATTAATTCATAGATTTTTTTTTTTTAAGACTTTTCGGCATTTGAGACCTTTTAAACGGTATATATAAAATTATTTTACGTTACAGTTATCCAGGCATAATTATTTATATCAATTTGTATCCAATTGATTTAAATAAATTATAGGCTATCAATTTGAATAAATATGGACAGATAACGGTTTCTTCTACCTATAAATAACTGATTTGATTAATATCTAATGGTCTTCAACAAAAAATTATAATTATCAAATTGAAAATTTATTGATTTAAAAAAATTTATAAAACAACTTTTTAATAAAGCTAAAATGTCCAGTAGGTGTGTTAATAAATTTCAATATCCAGCGTTCGGAGTTGGCGTATGGTTTTTTTTGTTTACGACAATATTTTGGGAAAACAAACAAATGGGGAACAAATGAAGATACAAAATAAAGCTTAAAATTAGATATGAAGAGTTAAAGGGACTAATTTTTTTTTTTTTTTTTTTTTTTGAATAATTCAAATAAAAAAAATAAAAATTAATTTATTAGATTGCGATTTTATTAAGGAAATAATATATCGGGTGAATCCCCTCTCATAATAAGCGCCTAATGATGTTGTAATCATATGGGATATTGTCGTCGTTTGTCGTTAATTGGAAATTGGTGGGAGAGGCTGGGTATAATTAAGCAATTTGTCGGTGTAAACACGATTAGCCCAGCGGTGATGCTCATTAAGATGATGATTGGAACATTCATTCATTCATCTTAAGCTTGTTTTGGATGAGAAATTAGACCAGGATTAAAGAATTATAAATAGAGAATAAAATGTAAACGATAAAAGAAAAGAAATTTTTGCGGATTAAGATTGAAAATTAACTAGATAAAAATTAAACTATTTGATATAAATAAATATGTATTAAGCAGGTTTTCATAAAAGGATATATTTAATTGAATGCCTTTGTTGAGTTCCTCAGTTGTTGTTAAGGTAATTATGATGTTTTAATAAAAGAAGTTTTTCTTTTATTTATAGTTTTATTGCCCGAGTGGGAGCACTAGACAATTTCGATCCTATTAGAATCTTCCTCAGAGCCTGAAGGAGAACATATTATCACATATCATTAACATTTTCAAAAACAATTAATCACAATTTACAATCAAGTCAAAATCAAAACAAAAGTGACATTCCGTACTAAAAAATATTCTTTAACAGTTGGGTGATTAAACGATTCAGTTGCAAGATTTAGCGCGTAGATGGACGTCAACAAAGAGAAAATTCGATATATTTTACAATTTTGCTTCGATAAAGGCGAAAATGCAAATTATAGTAAAAAGAAATCGATATAGCATCAACTACCAATAATTCTAAAATGCCATTAAACAAATTCTGAGCTAAATTTGAAGCAAGCTTAAACTTGTATACGTGGTTAATCTAAGTCTAATTGTGAAAATCTAATGATTTGGCTTGGTAATGGAATCTGAAATCTTATCGATATAGCCACATTTCGTTTAAAGGCACCCGCTGCATCCTTATTGAAGAAAATCTCCGTTTAAAATTTAATTGAGAATTGATAATTTAATCAATTTATTTCAAAAATTTTTATAAATCAGTAAATAATTTACGAATTATCATATCAGTAAAAAATTTCCTACTCTTAAAATAATTTATAATTCATATTTTACTATTTATTATTTTTTTAAAGAATATATTGAAAAAAAAGATGGCTTTTAACTTGTTAAACTTGAGAAAAAGAGATGAAAAACTTTATTTAAAATCATCTTTGATTAAAAAAATATCATTTTGTGGCTTTCAAAGGGAGCCTCCAGCATTAATCGGGGTTTTTCAGCCATAAAAATTCATTTCAAATGATATAAGCTTTATCAAATATTCGTTATTCATCAAAACCAACGTTTCACACTGTTTCGAACACGAACCAATGAATTCTTATTTAACTCATCTGAGAATATATTGAGGAAATTGAAAAAACATGAATATCAGAATTGCTTTTTTTTCTGTTTCAAATAATTTCAAAAATGTATTTCAAAAAAAAAAATACAGTGGAAATCTCTAATTGGATTTTAATATTACTGCGATTTTTTTGTCTCTTTTACTAAAATGGACTAATAGTTTATAATTATTATAATCAAATGAAGAATAATTTATAAAGAATTATTTTACAACTATAAAATTTATAGATTTATAGAAATTTTAATTTAATTAAAAAATGGTTTGTCACAAAAAACGGAAAACATTTAAGTCCCACTAGAGATGTGTCAGGAAGATTGTAGAGAATCATTTATCAGGAAGTAGTACTTCATTGAAGTGCTTTTAAAGCAAATTTCTCAAACACTCCTCTAGTGATTTTGATTAAAATTTGTCTTTTTCAAATTTTTTAAATTTTAATTAACCTAAGTCTATTTACCATCAGAATCAAAATAAATTGGACAAACGTTATTTTACCTTTTGAATTAAAAGATAGTTGGGGAACTCTATAAATTATATAAAAAAATTCGTAATATTTAAATAACCTCTTCCTGATTTTATAGTTTATTTATTATTATAAGTTCTTTTTGCACTCATTCGTTGCTAATATCAAAACTCAAAAACACCTATCATGATAATGGAAGAGAGAGAGTCAAAAGAGCTGATATTAAATCGTCAACAAGCACCTTTTATAGCCCTCACCCTTTCATGCTGTTGTTCGTTCTGATTCCACCACTGGTCGGGCTTTATGGTTTCATATCCAAAAAATAATCTGGTGAGATGGCCGCACCTCACACAACTTTCTCTTACTAAAGATAGGAATACTAATGAGAATCACACCAGATTTTTGGCGTCGAGTCTTCCTAGGTAGCGGGTACACAATTATATTAAATATTTAGCTTTTAATTTTAGAAATTTTTCGTTTATGTGTATTAATCAATTATTAAAATTATTATATAAAAAAATGTAATTAAATTCTTTTTTTTGTCTTTTAGGCATCTGAGGCCATATAGACATTAAAGGAGATTATAAAGATTAAACGATATGTTTTTACCATACTATTTATCCAGATATATTTATTTAAATCAATTGATAACCAATTGATATAAATAAATTTACTAAATCCTAACCCACACCGCTTGGCTTTGAAGGTTATCAATATTGAGAATGTCAGTACCTTTAACCTCACGGTTTCGGGGGGGGGGGGGGGGGGGGGGCATTCTTTTTTTTTTTTTTAAAAATAAAAAAAAATTTTTTTATTTTTTTTTTTTTTAGAAGATT